>PVIY010002338.1:0-129533 GCA_004026745.1 Myrmecophaga tridactyla | reverse complement strand
CCCTACAAGGTTTAGGATTTTAATTTCCTTGAAGGTTTTGGAAGCAGCAATGGATCCAGATTTTCTCTGTGACCAATGAGAGTTCACTCTGCACCCAGGGCTGGAGGGCACCTGCAACTTGAGTCTGAACATCAGCCCTTCTCACACTCCCCTTTCAGCAGAATGAGACTGATCCGGCCCAAAGCATGTGGGAATGCACAGTCCAGAATCAGGCCAGTTAGAGAAGCACATTGGTCCTGAGAAATGTATGTTGGTCGTTCATTTCTGGTATGTATGCAGCCCTCAGTGGCAGTACAGAGTGCTGTGGTCAGTTCTCCCACATGATGAGGCCCTGTTGAGTTTCAGCTAATATTCTTTCCCTGAGAAAGTCAAAGTGGGGTGTTTGGGATAATGTGCAAAGCAGTTGGGGCAAGGCTGGGTTCCACTGCCTTCTGCTTTGGTTTCCTGTGTTCTCTGGGAACAAAGTCACCCATCTGGTTTCCACATCATGGGGAGAAACTGCTGAGAGCCAGGGAGACTGTGGCTAGAGCAAAGCCACTATGCATGTTAGTTTTCTGTGTCAATGCTATTGGCACATGACTGTGAGGCTTTACATGCAGAATAATTAACAGGTGCTTGTCTTCCATCCTGAATCAGGAGGTGGAGTCAGCCCTGGAATTCAGTATTGTTAAGAATCAGTGTGTGGACATGGATGAAGTGATCCAATAGCTGAAAAAAATGGGAAACAAAGACTGTTAGTGGAAATGTTATGGATGCCCAAAGGGAGCCAGCCTGAAGCAGGATGGCAACTGTGAAGGTGCAAACATATTCCAGTTCATCACCTGCCCAGGTATAAAAGAGACCAAAGAGAATCTATGATGAATCCCTGTGCTCCCTTCTTGAACCAGATTTTTAATCTTGAAACTCTGTGGTTGGTGAATTTGTTTGAGACAGCTACTTTACTTGGCCCAGAACCTTCTGCATCAGTGGGTGCTGATTTTGTGAGTTATTTTGGCCCTCTGAAACAGACCTTGCATTTCTCAGGTTACACTAGGATAGCCCTAGGACAGAGAAGGTTTTGCACCCCTCCACTTTTATGCCCTACCTACCCTTTGGGATGCTGACATGGCAGTTCTATCTGGGACCATGCATGGGGGGAAGGTGCCCTAGACAGGGACAGGTATGGCGAGGAGAGTATGGGTCTTGGAATCTTGCAGTGCTTCCCAGACTATCACACCTTATGGACCACATTGTTGTGTGTTGGCTATCAGACCAAGAGAATGCACAGAAGAAGGAGAGAAGGTTTAGTTTGCATTGAGACTTAGGCTATGGACCTCAGGTTCTCCTAGTTCTGGGGCCATGACTGCTGAGTATGGTAGCCACTGTTGAAACAGAAGCCACCCTGGGCAGCACGGGCACCTCATGAGGGCACTGTGCTGTACTTTTGCATCCACACCCATTTGACAAATTCCTCCTTAGCACTCTGCCCTGGAACAAGTACTATTGAGAAGTAGACAGGCAATGCCCCACTAAGTGTGTTCTTCTGTCTTTGTCAGTGTATGCCTTGAGATCCCAGAGCCCCGTCTGGGCAGCCTGGAAGAGCCAGATCATGAGGGATGTCAGCCAGAGTCTAAGTGATTGAAGGTCAGCATACAGGTGAGCACAGAGGTTATCATGGAGGTCAGCACATAATTCTTAACATGAAGGTCAGCATTGACGTCAGCACAGAGGTCAGCACAGAGCTCATCATGATGTCAGTACCAACCTCGGCATGTGGTCAGCATTGAAGTTAGCACAGAGGTCAACACAAAGGTCAGCATAGAAGGTCAGTATGAGATCAACATAGAGGTCAGGTCAAGGTCTGAATGGAAGTAAGCACACCCCTGCTGTTCCAGAACAGTTTAGGCATAAGGAGTCAAGGGACCAGGATGGTAGATACATGCTGGGCACTATGCTGTAGCTCCAGTTTTCTCTGTCCTTAGAGGGATTCAAGGTCTAACTTCCTCTGAAGGCCAATTGCCTCCACCTACTTCCCTCCCCATTCCCTGTTAACACCAAGTGCCGAAGCCATCCTGAGTTACAGAAGAACTTCATACCCTTTGTTTTGCTTCAATCCCCAAGTAGATGAAAGGTATTAAAGGAAAGAGTACATAATGTCTGTTCTTTGCCACCTGTTCCATAACACCAAGAAACTATTTTCAAAAAACAGTCGGTGAGCACTCCTGAGGGAACCAATATCTTTGGTATCTGATTTGACTCTTCAATCAAATTGTCATCCCACACTAACCCTTAGATGTATTTAAACAGAGACACAACCATAGGAGATACATTGGGAACATGAATGGAGAATATGTGGTCAGAGGAGGTTGCACCACCACAGAGCACCAAGTAGTGCCCTGTGTTCCAGAAGAGGTGAGTGTACATCTCCAGAAAACAAGAGAGAGACATGGGTTCACAGAGAAGCATGAAAAAGGAAGGAAGACTGCACAGAATAGAGAGTGCCTGGGCTCCTCAGACTATCTGTCCTGGTCCCAGCTTGAGGGCATACTGCCATCTTTTTTATCACAAGTGACTCAATGTAATGGTAAGGATGACAGGAAATTCTGGAGGTTACTTTTATGCAAGTTTCACACAGATATTTCAAATTGCCCCAGTATACCAAGCCCCAAACAACAGCATTCCTCCAAACCCTAAATGTACCCTAGGCTCTATCTAAGGTTTTATAAAAGCTTTTTTTACTAAGTTATTTTCCTCAGACTATAAGGACTCCAGATTGTACCTATGCCCCCAAATCCCTGAATCCCAGAGCTACCAGTCCCTCCAAGAATATCAACCAGTTTTACCCCTCAAGCCCATAAAGCCAACTCTTTGCAGCATGAAGAAGTTAAAACAGTCACTGCTGAGATATCTCTGAAGAAAAGGGAATTATCAATTGAGAAGGAGGTGGTATAAATGAGAAATTTGCATCTAATGAATGATTATGATTACTGACTTGTTATATGGATATTTCTTTTTAGTTTCTAGTGTGTTCAAATAGTTAGAAGGAAATATTATAAATTTTTGAACTGTAGTCAAGTAGACATGCCCTTTGATAATAATTGTATAGATGCACAGCAAAAAAATTCAGTTGCCCAGGTTTGTATGGATTTATTTCTAGCTGTTCTATTCTTTTTCACTGATCTAAACATCTATCTCTGAAAATACTAAACTGTATTAGATAATTTACCTTTATTGTAAATCTTAAATTGAGTAGAGGGTAATATTAAGGGTCAATAGGATACTGGGTTAGCATTATGGGACTTAATAAATTTCTTTTTCTGGAGTAATGCAACCTCCACATCAGGCAGCCAGCTTTTCAATGCCAGAACATGTTCAAAGGGCAGGAGCAGCAGGTGGGTTTTCTGTTGGAGATACTGATGAATGGGGGAAACCCCTGTCCACCAAGTTTCCTCAGCACCTGCTGCAGGTAGTGTTGCACATGGCAGGGTATGCCACAGAAAGGAGAAATCAGCATGAATCGGTGCCCACGTGATAATAGACACAGCATTCTCACAAAATTGACCAGGAATGGGCACTACAGAAAGAATTGTGGTGTAGGAAGGGGCCAAGGGAAAATTAAGAGGGAAGTTCAAAAATGGGGAAGTGCTGAGTGGTGTCCAATCATGAGGATGGCAGAGAGCTGAGCAGTCCAGTTCTGGTCTCACTGAGTGATTATGAGAGCTGATAGGTAAACCAAGGCAAAAGATTCCCAGAAGAGCTCCAATAGTAGACCTTCAAAGTGAGACGGTTGCTGTCAGTGCTATGCTGTCAGGGCATGGGGTAGGACATGGGTTCACCTCTGTGGAGAGCAGGAATAAGGTACAGGAGGACTGAGGTGTCCACAAGCAGGTGGCTGTGATGCACTGGAGTTCTGAAAGTCCTGAGAGACAAATACAGGTCAGCTGCCATCAGCCCTCAAGAGGGTATACAGACTGAGCCTGGCAGCCCTGCAGGAGGAGCAGGTGAACCACACTGGTGGGGGAAGATGAGGTTTATAGCAGCAGACAGCTTGGAGGATTGCCAAGCAGTGGGTCAAGAGGTGAGTTGGACCAGCCCCAGACGCTGTGATTTCTTTTTTTCAGGAGACCTGCTGGGGTCCCCTGTGCAGAGTCATCTCACATCTCATACCTCTACTAGGCCACATATGCTGGCGGGGGACATGGTCACCTAAAAGAAGCTGCTATTAGTCTCTAGAGCACTGTATGCCCTGAAAGCAAGTGTAAATATTGACATACAATGAACTCATACAAAAATGACCAGGATTCTTAATCTGATCTGCTGAAATGATTATTTTGGCACAAATATTAAATGCGCCCTTTGTGTCTTTCCACCTCCAACTGCAAACCCAGGAATATAAATTGATTGAGTTATTCTTGAGACTGGCTTTGTCAGAGAAAGTGGACTGCTGCACAATAGGTAATATTTAAAGCAGGTGGGAAGACCATTTTGAGCGGGTCTGAAGAATAGTTTCTAAAATCAGACCAGATATATGATGCTTCATGGCATGAAGCCACTACTGCCAATGCTCGGAAATATCAATTATATATTTTGAACAAAACCTGGAAGGACCAGATTCTGAGATGTATACATTGAGAGCTTAAATATGCCATCAGCATAGCTCTACAGAGAAATGGGAAAACCAACATTAAGTGATGTTATTTACCAGAACTCATGGAAGATGCTGAAATTTAATGGCATTTACCATGTAACTTTGAATTTTTCCAATAATAACATCATCTCCAAGTGGAAAACTCAAGTGCTGAGATTTCCATGATGTGTGAAACGTGATTATTAAGTTCCAGTCCTAACAGGTACCATGCAAGGCTATTAACAGACAGTGATGGTGTCAAATTCACAAAAGTAATTATTCTTGTTAAACTATTTTGGGTATGTGTAGCAAGAGCTGTGCTCACATTCGTGTTCCTGCAGGTCCCAGTAGCACCACTGAGAAGAGACATGTCTTAAGTGGCCATGGAGGGCTCAGATTCACACCCTTCATGCCCCAGACTGAGGTCCTTCTTGGTGGGGAGAGACTTGCCTGTGATTGGTGGTAGAGGGGAGGTGGCAGGTGTCCCAACTGGTGTTTTAAGTGGGGGTGGGCAAATGATGTGGCTGCCTGGATCTGGAGACCCAGTGGGGCTCCTTGCAGAGAAAGACAGTTGTTAACCTGAAACCAAGGGTGGGCTTTAAGGGCATGCATGCCTGATAGAGACAAGCATCATTTAGCATGTGTGAATGCCAAGGACATATGTGCACAGCTTAGATGTGCATGCCCTTCTGGAACATGCATATATTCTGGGGTGTGTGTCCATCTGGGAGATATATGCCCACTTGAGACATGTATGACCACCTGGGACATGTGAGTGCCCACACGGGAAATGAATGCTCATCTGGGACATAAAAGCCCACCTGGGACATGAGTGTGGAATTGGGAATGTGTACCCACCTGAGACGTATATGCCTATCTGGGGTATGAATGCTTTCCTGGGACATGAGCATCTTCCTGGGACAGGTGTACCCTCTGGATCACGAGTATCAACCAAGGACATTTGTGCACTTTTGGGACGTGTGTGTGTGTGCCTTGGATGTGTGTGCCCATCTGGGAAATGAATGCTCACCTGAGACATGAAAGTGCACTTGGGGCATGTGTGCCTACTAGGGCTACTGGCCAGCCAAGTTACCTGGAATTTGATGTGAGAGCACAGCAGTGTCCCCATATGGGTTGGTTCTTAGGACACAGAGCAGGAAGGAATAGGTAGAAGGGTAGGTTTTCAAGTGCAGGTGGCACCTCCCTCTCTAGCACATATAGAGTTTCTTAGGCACAGGTCTTGTCTGAGGACTCCAAGCTCTTCTGTTGTCTGACTAGAATAACTTCTATAAGTTTTGTAGTTTCTAGAAGCCAGTGAATTGTTTAGATATGGAGGTAGAGTGAAAAGGGGGAAGCAAATTCAATTCACTTTAAAAGAAGATGAAACAGCCCCAGCAGCAAACACAAAACCTAGATGCAGAGATCAAGTAGGAAACCCTGCAATGAACAGGGAACTCAGCTCTTCCATGCCTATGTATTCTGGAGCTGCTGTCCATGGAGATACTGCCCTACTTTAGTGGAATGAGAGTCTGAGGAGTTACCAGACACAGCCACCTGAGGAAAGACCCTCACCACTGTGATAGGAATTGCTTCCAGGAGTGGCCACCCTGTGTGGAGGTCCTAAAGTCTGTGATAGCGACTGCCTCCAGGTGTCCCAGTTACTAAGGCCTCACAACAAGAGACCATTCCTCATTTCCTGTGGTATATGAGGTTGGCATGGGGGTGATGGGACTGGCCAGGAGATTCTGGTTTAGCCTCTCTGTTGGGGTCCTCTCAAGGCTTCACCATGGCAAGAAGAACACTTCTAGGGGACAGTTTCCTCTGTGGGCATCAGTGCCCTCAGCACCTTCCTAAAACCATGTTCATAGGGCTGCATGAGCACCCTCCAAACATAGAAGTTTAACTGACCACCCACCAGCCCAAGACAGAAGCTGCTCTGCCTCTGCAGCTAGAGTCTTCAGACCTTGAAGCCTTCCCTGAGGCATCACTCACAATCTACCCCAAACTAACAACATCTCCTTGGTCCCCCAGACAAACTCCAGAGGACTTCTCTCCATCCCACACCAACCCAAGGCAACATCACTTGTCCAAAAGTTGAGATGGCCTCCTTGTTCTGCCTTCTCTAGAGCTCACAGGGAACTATTCCCAATGCTAGCCAGGCTGGGTGTGTCACAGCAGCACTTGGGGACATAACATGGGCTCACAGCCTGCCCTTGTCCAATTCACTCAATATGTCTCAGGGAAAAGTGAGGCCATCAAGCCTCTACCTCATGCTCTCTATTCACCCCCTACCTCACGCTGCTCTCTGCTTTCACTTGGATAGGGCATGTAGGCTTCTCCTCTGCAAGCCGTTGTTAGGGATATACATGGAAACACTGAAGACAGGCACATGAGTGGACATTTGCACATTGGTTTTTATGGTGATATCACTTAGGGTTTGTAATGGATGGAGGGGGTATATCAACTGAATTGCTTCTTATAAAGGACAAAATAAAGTGGTTTCTAGAAATGGAATCTATTCCTGGTGAAGACGCTGTGAACATTGTTGAAATGGCAGCATAGGGTGTAGAATATGGCACAAAATTAGTCAATAAAACATCAGCAAGTGATGAAAGGATTGACTCCAATTTTGAAGGTAGTACTACTGTGGATAAATGCACATCAAACAGCACTGCATGCTACAGAGAAATCTTTCATGAAAAGAAAAGTCAAAGTGACAAACTTCACTGGCACCTTATTTTAAGAAATTGTCACAGTCACCACAAACTTCAGCACCAACACCCTGAACAGTTAGCAGCCATCAACATCAAAGGGAAGAATCTCCACTAGTAAAAATATTATTATTCACTGAAGACTTATATGATATTTAGTGTTTTTTAGCAATACATTTTTTATTTCATAATTTTATATTGATGGCATTTATACCATGGTTTAATATGTTACTTATACTGTAATAAACATGGCTTTAATATCAAACTTCCTTATTATCCAAAATAATGTGAGATATGACTTCCACATGTGTACATCTCCCTGGCAATGTGGGATAGAGCTCTAGAGATTCTCTGGGACCAAACATCATGGGATTGAGAAAGCCTGTTAAACAAAAAGAATAAGAGAAATGAGACAAAATAACACTTCAGTGCCTGAGAGATTTCAGAGTCAAGAGATTATCCTGGATGTTATTCTTACACATTATATAGATATACCTTTTTAGCTTATCATGCATTGGAGTGGGTGGAGGGAAGTACCTGAAATTGCTAAACTGTGTTCCAATAGCCATGCTTCTTGAAGACGATTGCATAATGATAAATCTTTTACAATACCATTTACAATGTGACAGTGTGATGATGAAAATCTTATGTCTGATGTTCCTTTTATCCAGGATATAGACAGATGAGTAAAAAATATGGATAAAAATAAACAATATGGGAGTAAGAGGTAATACAAACTGTGTAGATTAAAATACCTGCAGTCAATGAGAAGGAGGGATAAAAAGTATGGTATTTATAAGTTTTTTCTCTTTTCTTTTTATTACTTTTTCTGGAGTGGTGCAAATATTCAAAAAGTGATCATGGTGATGAATACACTAATATGTGACAATACGATGAGCTGTTGATTGTACACCAAATATGGACTGTATGTGTATGAAGATTAGTCAATAAAAATATTTTAAAAAGTCACCATGTCCATTTCAGTAAATATAAAAATATATGATTAATGCTTTCTACAATACTGATTTTGGTCCACAAAACCTGGATCATAAAAGTCAATAAATTCACTTTAACAATCATCAATTTTTAAGAAAACTTCCAAATTAGGTTAAGGCAAATTTGAATAATGAGATTTACCTAGTAAGATCTGGACAAGACTAAAAAACAACAACAAAAATTTCTAACACAAAATTAAAATATCAAGTTCACAATTTATTTTATGCCAAAAAAGTATAGAAACAAAGTAGTATTTACATATTTTATAATAAAACAATGAAAAAGGCAAGGCAGGTGATAATCAAAAGAAGGAAAGTAGAGAAATAGCATATAATTATTAAGCTGAGAACTAGATAGATGTAACAAGTCCTGTGCATGGACCAGTGTTAATCAGCCTTCTTCTGTCAGAAAATTTTAGTGCACAATGCACCCAACTCATTCACTTCACATATACACCAGCACAAACTTAACATAGAAATCGTTCATTTCAATACCCTCTAATATATACAAAACTCCTCAAATACAACCACAACTTCAAAGAATTCCATAAATGCATATCAATGCATGCTAAGGTGCAGACAAAGAGGTTCTATACAAAGTCGAATATTCAGTTTTGGGCTCTATTCCTGGGTGCACCCAGACCAGGTAAAATCAATGAGTAATTTGCTGCATCATATATTATTTTTTGTGAAGAATCAGTCATCAGTCCAGCTATTATTTAAAGGGGTGGGTTGGGGTTGGGGTTTTCTATAAAGAAAGCAAGGAAGAAAATCCCAAACTTAAAGGTGTCCTTAGGCAGATCTGACTTCAGATAACTTCAGCACATAGTACAATCCCTTGTCTAAATGCAGGGCACCAGCTCTTGTTAATAAAACTATTGGGTATAGATCATTGTGACTTTATTTCCTGTATCTAACAGCAGTTTATCTTCTGAGCAGAAACTGAAGTTCCAGAGGAAGAAAATATATATTTCCCATTTGACCCCACTGTAAATGCTGCTGGAGACTGGCTAAATTGAAATCCTCCTGAGCCTGAAGGCTGGGCTGGAACTACATGTGTGGCAGGATTTGCTCCAAATGTGAACGCACCTGATGAATTATCGTTGCTAAGTTGAAATTTGTTGTGCTGCTGCTAAGTTGGAAAAACAAACTGGAATTAAGAGTTGTTCCAGAGCCAAAGGAAGATCTGTGTTATGCAACCACAGGAGGCTGGTTACTGCTTGACACTGTACCAAAAGTAGGTGGTGGTTCAGGCTGAGAACCAGTTGATAATAATATTTTTGAAGATGATACAACTATAAAGCCTGGAGGCTTAGGCTGGTTTGCACTTTGACTTTATCCAAATGTTGGAGTCATTTTAGCACCCAATGCTGGACTGTCAGATAGTGTTGAAGGTCCAATACCAAATACAAAGGATCCTGCAGAGCGAGATGTGGTTGTAGCTCCAAAGTTGAAACCAGAGATTGAAGTATAATCGTTATTGGCTCCCAGATCAAAGGCAAGTGGGGTGACAGCTCTGCCAATGCTAGATGTGGTTGCTTGTTAGCTATCTTGAGAAAATAGCAAAGACTAACGTGTGCTGCATTTAGAAGAGTTCCCAAAGGCAGAGCTGCACACAGGATTGCTGACCTGTCCAAACACAAAGGTGGCCACAGGTGGATTGGATGAACTGATGGTTCTACTAAAATGCCACAACCAGATGAAGTGGCTGGTGTACATGAACTAGAGGAACTGTTGTTTAAGGAATTAAAAACAGGCTTTTCTTTTCTTTGATCAGCCATAGTATTGGTTTGAGCTCCATAAACAAAAGCAGCCTTTGTTCACTGTTCTGATTCTGTCTCAGATGGTTTCATCATGTTGAAATTAAATGTTAACTTTGAAGATTTCTCCTCTTTGATTTGCTCTAAATTTCCATAGGAAAATATTGTTTGACACTTTTAATTCCTGTGGTTCCAAAGCTGAAGCTGCTCTTGTTCTCAGTTGTCACTACAGTAACAACAGCAGCAGGGTCAGGGTTAACAATGTCCATCCCAAAGCTGGTCTCACAATCCCAAGTTCCTACTGCTGGCTTCAATTTGCTTCCAAAGCCTGTTCCTGATGCAGAGATAGTTGGTTTGCCATTTATATTTGGTGTGCCAATTCCAGTCTGTTTAGCAGCATGTCTTAGTGGCAACTTTGCAGCTTGACAGGCCATGCACATCTCAACTCTATCTTTGTTTTGGAGTAGACATGTACCACACTGCCATGATGATTGAGCTTTTAAACTTCCCCCAAGTCCAATTACACTAGAAGTAAAGCTACTTATTGCTGATTTTGTATAAGCTACCTGGCTTGTCATAGTAGGCTAAGCAGCAAAAGAATCTGCCTTTAGTGATATGAAACCAGGGGTTTTCAGAACATCTAGGACACTTCCTTATTTCAGAGATTTTGCATGTCAAAAAGTGCCCTCAGGATCTTCATCTGGTTTCTTCTTACAGCTTGGACTATTCACAGCTGTGATATCTTGAACTGAAGTACTTATCATTGGGTCTGAAGAACAACTGGTGTAAGAAAGTTCTGTTTTTTTCAATAGGCACATTAAATGGAAATCCAGCAGATGATGGAGTTAGTACATCTGTCTCAGTACATTTTATAATTGGAGATGAAAATGCAAACACAGGACTGTCACTGCTGCTTGGAGAATTCATTTGTACGATATTGGTTAATAATTGTGAATGACTGATAGGTGATGGGGAGAAAGGTGTAATCACAGAGGAACTAAAACTGCAGGCAGCTAGTGAAGAATTGGTGATTGGTGGAGGGATTTTTGGTAATACTGGTACTTCCATGTCCTGCTCCACTGGCAATTCAGAATCAGTGAAGTGTAGTCTCTGTTGTATTTTGCAGCCTCCATTCCCTATTCCAGAAGATAATCCAATGGCAGAAGGCAGACTGAAATTTGGATCTGGAAAGCCACTTTCTTGTTCTCTATTTTGTCCTAGTGTCTTACTTTTTTCATATTGAGTACAGTACTTGTGAACTATTCTTTGATTAGTCTTTCTCAATTCATGAGATGGGGTCAGAGATGGTTTAAAATACACAGTGTGGTTTGTTGCTATGGAAACTGGCTTTGGGATAAAGAGTCGTTGAGCAGGGGGATACAGAGAGTTCCCCTTAACCCTTTTGGCATGAAAATCTATGGAATCAATACCACTTCTATCAAGAGGATTCACAGGAGAAGAAACAGATAAAGGAATTTTTTTTTGCATCCTGTAGAGGACTGGACATCTTCTCTAAGGATTGTAATATTCGCCAAGCTGCTAAACTAGTCACACCAGGAGATTGTGCATTGAGTTGCTTAGCTTTCATCTGTCTTCTAACTGGTGCCTGATAAGGTGTACTTTGTAGTTTTGGCCGTCCTGCGGCAGCTGCTGTCCCACCATATGTTGTTTTTCCAGGGTAAAAAGGAGAATCTCCAAGCTGATATTTTTTAAGGCTTGAAGAAATCCCAAGTGAAGAGGAAAGTGTTCTAAAGGCAGCCAAGTTGAATGCTGGTTTCTTTGAGCTGGTGGCAGTGTTCTGTGGGAGTGCATGAGAAGGCTCAGCCTCTGTGGACCACAGACGTGGGACTGAAGTATTCTTTGGAGCAGCGATATCTTTATCAGAAGCTCTTGAAAAAAAAACGCTGTTAGTTGAGCTGTTATCATCATGCTGAGAGGTAGAATCTTTAAATTCCTTTACAAGGGAAAGTCCAGAACTTCTAATTGGCAATGTCGATGATGTGGACAGCTTGTGGTGTAAGGCAGGGGATTCCAACATGGAGAAGCTCAGATGGCACTGATGAAGAGAAGGACTTGACACATCTGTGTAATTTGAAGCAGCACTACTTGTTGAGGGTTCTTCTGTATTATCGACTTTTGGTGCAGAAGTGATCCTTCCATCACTAGTATTGGAGCTCTCCTCAGTGGCCAGCATGAAATGCTCATCTTCTCTATTTTCCTGCCCATGTGGTACTTCCCCCGTGTCTGCTGAGCACCTGTGTACATCTTCATTCTTGTTGAAGTATCTCTGCAGCCATCCTGGCACAATATTCCTAATCCATTCTGTAACCCTGCTAAGGATACCCTGATGCTGCTGTCGCCCCTGCATGTAAGGATTAACTGGCCCCTGGTGGCCATGCCGTGTCCGGATCTTGCCACCACCCCCTCCTAGTCCTCCGGCTCTGGAGGCCATGACAAGGCTCTGTGGCTCCTTGTCCGGGCCTGGAACCAGGAGGGTAATGGGGCAAGTAAGTGGGATGGAAGAGGTGGAGGTGAGACCTTGGGGCAGTACTTGCTGGGACCTGACCCAGATGTCCGCCGGATGGGGTCACAGTCACCCTGGGGAGCACAAGGTTGAGAGAACAGTAGAGCAACAGTACGCACTGGCAGAGAGGGGCCTTGGTGGTGGAGAGACAGAGAAGCTGACTCAGGTCTTGTAGCCCCCCACTGAGCCCCGCGTCTGTGACGGCACAGTCTCTATAGAGATGCCCTGCAGAGAAAGGCGCTGGTGCAGCACGTGCTGCTGAGGTCCAGCTGGGCCCTTGGCCAGTGGGGATTCTTTCCCATTTCCCGGGTGGTCGCTGCTGCACTTGAGGCCCCCGGCGCCGCCCGCCTTCCCATCCCCTTTGAGCACAGCGCCGGCCCTGCCATGGTGGACAGCACAGCTGTGACTATTCTGTTGTTTTAAATTAAGGTATGTCCACGCTTTTTATACCATAATTCTGTTAAGTACTTAATATACTACAGCATATTGTGAACATAACTTTATATGCACTGGGAAACCAAAAAACAACATGGAACTCAGTTTATTACAATGCTTGCTGAATTGCAGTAGTCTGGAACCAAAGCCTCAATATCTGGGACCTGCCTGGATAAAGATTAGGGGCTGCCTAGTGGTTTGGGTGGAGAGAGGGAGGGATGAGTAAGTGAAGGCTAAGAGATTTTTAGGAACTGTGATATTTTTCTCTCCGCCTCTCTTCCCCAAATTTAGCTAATTTATTAGATTTCTTTGTGTCCTACTTTGATGACTTTGGCACTATGGTAGTGCAATAGAAATATAAGGTATGAAGTTTTCTTCATACTATCTGGAAGCAAAAGTTCACGGTTAGCAGCAGCATCCGTGGCAGTGGCAGGAGGGAAAAGGCAGAGCACTTGTCTTCCATCTTCAGCACTGAGAGTAACAAAGTGAGTTATTTATTTTATTTCACAATTGGAGCATGTCCTCTGGAGACAGATGCTCTCTGTGCCTTCGGCCGACCTTAAGCCAGACCGCTGCCCTCTTGAACATTCATCGTAACCCTAAGAGCTCTTCCCAGTCTGCTGATGGTTCATGCTGCACTGAGGGACATGGTGATGCAGGAGCTGCAATGAGTGTTTTTAGGAGATTTTTACATAAATGGAGAATTATGGCGAAGTGGAGGAGATGGACGTGTGTGATAATCCTGTTGTTTTGCCCTTTGAGCTTGAACCCCACTAACCTTCTGGGCAGACCCTTTGTGAGACTCTGCAAGGTTGTCAAAGTCGACAAAACCAAACCCTTTGCATGTGGTCCTTGACTTATCCAAAATTGCCTTTGTGGAGACTGTTTTTCCACAAGGCTGACACATCTTCCTCAGGCCCTGGCCGTGGTGCTGCCAGGCAGTCCTCGGATATTCATTTACTGAGTTGATCCCATCTTGAGGTGCTCCTGCTGCTGCTGATGTTACTGCTGGTGGAGCTGGGTCTGGGAGCAGCCATGGGTGGGCTGGGATCAGAGACTGCTGTTCCAGATGGTGCATCCTACAGTGCTGCTGCCTCGGGGGTGTCTGCTACTGCTGGAGAAGAACATCAGGCAGGCGTGCAATGTGGGTGCGGGGCAGCCCAACCAGGAGGGAGGGGCGCCGGGAGGGGCCAGTGGCTAGCGGGGCTGCAGCTGGGGGCTGGGGGATGACTTCCCCTCCTTGACCTCTGGACTCACCTACAAGTGCGGTGCAGCCAGGGGCGCCCAGGCCAGACAGTTGTTGCTGCCCTGTGGGCCATGAACCTAGGGCTGCTGGCTCTTCAGGGGCAGTGGTGCTGGTTCCTCATGGTTGCTTTGTGATAAATTTTAAGATGGAGGATGCGATTCATCCAACATCATTCTTCTTTTTCAAGATAGCTTTAGTTATTTAGGATCCCTTGCTGCTCCATATAAATTTGGTGGCTGGCTTTTCCATTTCTGCACGGAAGTCAGTAGGAACTCTGATTGACGTTGCCTTGAATCTATATATTGCTTGGGTAGTATTGTCATACTAATGATATTTAGTCTTCCAGTGCATGAGCATGGAATGCCCGTCCATTTATTTAGGTTTTTAAAATTTCTTTTAGCAATTTTTTGTAGTTTTTTACGTACGAGTTCTTTACAACCTTGCTTGTATTTATTGTTAGACCTTTGGATTCCCTTAGTTGCTATTGTGAGCGGTTCTTTTTCGTGATTTCTTTTTCAAATTGTACACTGCTTGGCTATTGTGAGTGGTCCTTTTTTCTTGAATCCTTCTTCAAATTGTACACTGCTTGTATATAGGTATACTACTAATTTTGGGATGTTGATCTTGTACCCTGCTAGTATGCTGAATTCATTTATTTTCCTTAGTAGCTTTGTTGTGGATTTTTCATGTACATGGGATCGTATCATCAATATACAGGAAGTATAAAGTTTTATTTCTTCCTTTCCAATTTGGATGCTTTTATTTATTTTTCTTGATTAGTTGTTCTGGCAAGATCTTCCAGCATAATGGTTAATAACATTGGTGACAATGGGTAAACTTGTCTTGTTCCTGATGTTAGTAGGAAAGCTTTCAATCTTTCACCATTTACTTAGGATATGGGGTTTTATATACACCCCTTGTCATGTTAAGGAAGTTTCCTTCTACTCCTAGTGTGCTTAGTGGTGTTATTAAGAAAAGGTGCTGTATTTTGTCATATGCCTTTTCTGCATCAATTGAGGAGATCAAGCAGTTTTTGTCCTTCACTATGTTAATGTGGTGCATTATATTAATTGATTTACCTTTGTTCAACCAACCTTGCATACCAAGTATAAATCTCACCTCTTGATGACTAATTCAGTCTCTTTACTGGGAATTGATTTCTTCAGGTCTTTTACTTGTTCTTGAGTCAATGTAGGTAGCTTGTGTGTTTCTGAGAATCTGTTAATTTCATCTAGAGTATCTACAATCATTCATGGTATTCTCTTATAATCATTTTTTATTTCATTGGGATTGGTAGCAATGCCCTCTTTTCTTTTCTGATTTTTTTCGTTATTTTTATCCTTTTGTGCTGTCTGCAATTTTATCTTCTTCCTTTGGATAGGTCATTCCTCATTTCTCTGTTTGTCTTGAGTTTTATTTTACACACTGTATATTTTCATATTTTAAAGTTGTAATTCTGGAATTTGTCCCCTGAGATGTCTGTTTCCTGTTTTGTAACAAGAAAGTCAGTGGTAAGTCAGAGATTTTCTTGAGCTTCAACCGTTCTCTCTGGAAGGTCTGTCCAAGGCACATGCAGTATGCAAGGCTTTTTCTATCTTTTGGGTCCTAATCTTTTCCTTGTTAGTTGTTTTGGGTCCCCAACTTACAAGACTTGGCTTGTCCCTCTCTTTCACAGCAGTTGGGTCTCCCTTTCCCAGGTGTTTGAAACCAGCAGGCCTTAGTCTAGGCTCTCTGCTTCTGCAGATTGTTATACTTCTCCCATTGTCTTCAACTGCTTTTCCCTGGAGGAAAAAATCTGCAGAAAGTGTCACTCTTGTCAAAGCAGGGCCAGAGACCCATAGAAGAGGTGCTGACTGGCTCCAAGCTTCCCTAAAGTGGTGATCAGGAAGGGTACCAAAATAATCTCCAATGGGTCCCCAAAAATGAGTTATCCTGGCCTGCCCAGCTATTGCAGATCATTCAACTAATTGTTCCCCAAAGCCTTCTGAAGTCCTAATTCTCCATCACCTCCGCCCCTAAACTCAGATGTTTGAAATAATGACTGGCAGCAACTTTTCCAGTGTGGTGGTAAAACACTGACTGTCACTACCTTGCTCCAGTGCAGTTGAAACAGTAGCTTCCCTCAGAGCTGGGCCCCAAGAGATCTGTATCTACCAACCAAAAGCCATGTCCAGTGGATTTTACATGAAAGATGAGGTTTCATTTAAGAAAAGAAAACATATGAAATATTATCACCAGTGATATGGCAAAGATCATCAGTACCCATTTTCCCTTGGCATGGATTACCTTTTACTGTTTATAAAGGCAGTTCACCTATGGGGGGAGTCACACTCTTGCAACAGGCCCAGTCATGTCCCTGATACTTCCTGGAGAAACTCTAGAAGATCTTTTTGCCATTTCTTCCTGAGGTAATGTGCTGTGAAGACTACCAGACTGGTCTGGAAAACAGAAAACTTCTAGGGTGGTTTCATGCTCATGAAAGGAAAATACCACTTCTAGTAATTATTTGGAAATTAAAGTGTAATGAATAATCTGAATAAAAACCTTTAGCACATTGTCATCTAAATATAGCATGTATTTCTGTTTAATACCCAAATCACATAAAACCTCTCCTCAATAATAATATGGAGACTTTACTTTCATGACTAATTCTGTGTTATGCTTTGTTGCTCAAAAGACCCTTTACTGGAAAATCACTCAAAATATCACAGAGAGTTTATCTACCTTTCTTGTATAGCATAGTATCTTTGCAGATATCTACCCACAGCTTCAAGAAATATTTAAAGCTAGCTGTATACTACATTTATTTTTATGTATAAACATATTTTTATTATTTACCATTATAAATATTTTTATTTACCTTTATAATGCACTGTCCTGTCAGTTGCTGTATTTTGAGGGCACATGACATGTCAGGCACTGCTATGAGCAGTGGCCTTACATCAATGGACAAGGCAGGTGCCTGCTTGCCTCTGGGGGAATTTATATTATTTGGATTATGATTAATTCAAAACAAGATATATTCCATGAAAAATCAGGCATTGTTAATCCATCCATTTGCATTGAAGAGAACTAAGCTTTATAAATGAGTAACATGTCCAGGACAGAAAAATGACAGGAAACCAAGGGGCCTATGACACCTGGCCCAGTGTTCTGTCACCAATAGCAGGTCCCCCCAATCAACTGATTATACTTAACATGAAAAAACTCAAAAAGGGAAACAAATCTTTCCTTACAGAGTTTCTCCCACAAGTGTCTATTTTTCAACTTTTCAACACACACAAATGCATACATGCAATGATTTAGACTGTTTTTAACTTGTATAGAAACTCTCTCACTGACAGTCCAGGCGAGGTCAGTTTCAAACCTTTCAGTAGGTCAGGCTCCCATAAAGACTCCCAAGTCACAGCTTAGGCTTTAGAGGATGATAGGGGACAGAGGCAGCACAGGCATCCATCCTGGCACAAGCCACACGTCTGGCACCTCCCTGGACTACTTCACATCTTGAAGATCTATGCAGTTCAGCATTGCAAAGGCCAGAAACCCACAAGAGGAAAGGGATCTCCTGATCTTCACACTGCCTGGACCCAGAGTGCTTCAAGAGGCTGAATTGTGTCTTGCAGCCAACCCAGAAATGCCCAGTGTCAGTCAGGGATACAGATGAGAGATGCAAAAATCAGGATGTAAAGTATTTACCTTGCTGGGAAAATAACCCTGCCATGAGTCTGTTCTAGGGTGGTCATCCAGAGCTCAGAGAGGCTTAAATCCAGCATCAAGTCCTGAAAATAATGCACCAAAGAGATGCAGGTGCAAGGGTAGGTCCTCTTGTGAGGAACAATGTGTTCCTTATGACTTTCTGTCTGGAATTTCCACTGCCCCACAGAGTGCTTCTCTTTCCTCAATGGAACCAACTTCATAGTGGTAAACACTATTTACCTTTATGGTTTATGTTCACAGAGGTATACCCCAACACTCTTTAGATGGTGCCCAGGTTCAAGTGGGCACTCTTGTGACTCTACATGTGTTGGGAACAAATTGGGTGTATCTAAAGTTTACTGTGTGCCTGCAACTGATATTTTTTGGATGAATTGAGAGAAGAGGAAGAAGAAATGAAAAAATGGAGGTACCCATAGCCCTTCCCACATGGTCTCTACTTGCTCTCCGAGGCATCAAAATGGGCAGCCTGGAAACAGTGCAGCAACACTGCCTTGTGCAGGAGCAGTTAGAGTGAGAAGCCTCTAAAACTCAGTGTCTGTCTGAGATTGGACAATATCCCAGGCACCAGACAGAACTTCATCTATGCCTGACATGATTTTCCCCTGGATACAACTGCCACACCTCAGCCTCCTCCCTCTTGAATCTCTGCCTTGCCACCAGGCTTTTGCCCATGGAGGCCCTGTTGGGAAGGTTTGTGTGCTTACTACTGGGCTCTCTCCATGGTTCAGCCTACTTCTGGGCACTGACTCTGAGTGAATTCTGAATGTATTGCTGGACCCCAATTACAGAAGATCTGGAAACTGCCCTGAAATCACCTGTTCCTAAACTCTTAACCTCCCAGTTGCCCTTTTTCTGAGCAGGGTTTCCAAGAGGATTGGACAGGTTGGGACTATGTAAAAATATATCCTTTATAGCACCTGATACAGTAAACAAACAAATCAATAAAGCAATGCCTAAAAGAAGGATAATGTTGTGGTATATTTTAAATGTTTACACTTCAGAAATAAGTGATCAACACACACAATTTAACACATAAATTCTCATGTGGAGATAAGGACACAATCTAAATTTGAGCCCTTGTGTATCTGTGAGGACTTGGCTCTGCTCCTGATGAGCCATGCAAAATATATGCAATAAATTCTGTCCCCTTTGCTCTTATTTGTTCTACAATTTAAAATGTACATTTCAGAACATTGAATAATTGGAAACTTTTTAATTCATGTATCTTTGATGATGCTTTATCCCTAGTGGTCCTAAATGAAACATGAAAACATGCCTGCCATGCTGCTCATACAATGGCAACTGTTCTTCCTAATTGCAGAGAATCTCTACAATAAAAGTATATGTGGTTTCTACCACAGCTGGCCATTACTGGGGGACAAAATTGATGGCCAAGAGATCATATCTGAGCCATTTACCAGAGAAGGAACTTCAAACAGCTGGAAAAGAAAATGTGTGCAATTAGGATGATGACACTTAATGACTTCCCCTACCACTGAGAAGCTTCAGAACTGTCCTTAGAAAAGTTCATCAAATCCCAAGTTCTACTGTCATAAAACATTAGATCTGGGAAATTTACCCTTTAAAAGAGAAGACACCTTCTATAATAGGAGGAAGATTCACTTCAAGGAAGCACATACAACAGGATGAGCACTTCAAGCTGAGCTGTCAGTTGGGGAGAGACAGGTAATAGTACATTTTCCTGGCTGTACACATGTTCTCCAGTTGGGGTCCTAGAAAAAATCAGCACTTAGGTGTACTGAGAGCCCAAGAATATTTAAGGAATGGCTCTCAATTCTCAGGTATAAAGTGCAGGAGATAATAACCATAAATAACTCAAAGTTTTTTGCAAATTCATGTGAGGTTTATACTCACTATGTTTAAAACAAAATGATTGGCATTAACATCATCTTTTAAAATGATGAGAGGAATCCTTGGAGTTGGTTACTGTTTTATGATGTGCATTCAAAACTTGAAGGAGTATGCTACAACTGAATCTGAACATGAGGTGGCAAACCAGAATTTCTGCTACAGAATGTCTACAGAATCCTATTCCATGAGGTTCATATCAGGATAAACCACAGATTCCTGAAATGTTGCCTGTAGGTGAATTAAGGACAGCAGGTAGTCTCCGTAAGAGCATATATTTGGTCCAAAATTTAAAATTTTTTTGTTGCACACTATCCAATTTAACCTCTCTGGTCATTTTATTTAAACAACCTATTTACAGGGAACTAGAATAGGGAATGAAATCTTGTTATTCTGTATAGGTTAATCTAATATTCCAATACATCCTATAGTATTTTGGGCAGAAAATAAAACAAGGATTTGCAAAGACCCTTTGAGGGACTAGGTAAAAATGTGGTACTATTAAACTTCCTCAGCTGAATGATTCCTGATATTCTTTGAAGTATTAAGGACTAACAATGCAATAAGCTAAGCCCTCAGTCTTCAGGTATGCCCTTTTGAAACTTATCTCTGCAATGGCAAAGCTAAACCTATTTATAGGTATACCTTATATTCAACCCCTGAAAACTTCCTTTGTTGCTCAGATGTGACCTGGGTCTCTAAGCCAACTCTGCAAATAAGCTCACTACCTCCCTTCTATGTGAGACATAACTCCCGGGGCTGTAAGTCTCTCTGGAAACATGGAATATGACTCCAAGGGCTGGCCCAGGCATCATAGAATTGAGAATACCTTCTTGATCAGAAAGGAGAAAGAAATGGAACAAAATAAAGTTTCAGGGCTAAGAGATTTCACATAGAGCTGGGAGGTCATCCGGGAGGTTACTCTTAAGCAGGCTTCACCGAGATATTTAAAATCACCACATTATAGCAAACCCAGCCAATAGCATTCTTTAAAAATCCTAAAGATATCCTAGGTTCTATCTAAGATTCTATAAAAGTTTTTCTTAGTAAGTTATTTTTTTTTCAGAAAATAAGGCCTCCAGATTATACCTATGCACCAAAGATTCTGAATCCCAGAGTTACAAGGCTCTTCAAGAATATCTATCAATTTCATTCCTGGACACCATAAAGTCAACTCTTTCCAGCATGATGAGTTTAAAACCACCACTTCTCTTATGTCCCTGAAGAAAAAGAGAATGATCAAATGAGAGGGAGGTGGTGTAACTGAGAATTGGGATTTAAACAATGGTCATGACTACTGACTCATACAAATATTTCTCTTTTTAGTTTCTAGTGTATTAGAATAGCTAGAATGAAATACTATAAAATTTTGAAGTATAATAAAGTAGCCATGCTCTTTGATAATGATTGTGTAAACACACACAAAAAGTCAGTTGCCCATGTTTGTATAGATCTACTTCTGGATGATCTATTCTTTTCCACTGATCTATATATCTAACTCTGAAAATACTAAACTTCCTTAGTTAACCTACCTTTATTGTAAATCTTAAGTTGTGTAGAGTGTAATAGTAAGGGTCAATAAGATGAAGGGGATTAGAGATATGGGACTTTTCATTTTTATTTCTTTTTCTGGAGTGAAACAAATGTTCTAAAATTGAGCATGGTGATGAATGTACAACAATGTGAAGATACTGCAAATGATTAATTGTATACATATCGTTTGGATAGATTGAATGTATGTGAACATATCTCAAAAATTACAATTAAAAAAGAAGTCTTTATGAATACCAAAGAATTCTTTTATTTAGAATTCTGAAAAGCAGCAAAGAAGTTATTTCCAAACCCAGCAGTCAAAAACTATTATGATGAATCAGTTCTGTGGCTTATAAAAGTGAAATATTGGCTTAGCTGGCAATTTTTGCATTGTAGACATCATTTATAGAAAGTCAAGATTTTATCAATTCTCTATGAAAAATGAAGGAAGTGAACTCTTCTTCAACATATAGTGCTGGAACAACTGGATATCCACATACACAAGATTGAAGATGGAACTTTATGTCACGCCATGTATAAACATTAACTCAAAATGGATCAGTAAACTAAATACAAGAGCTGAAACTATAAAACTCTTAGAAGGAAGTGTTCCAGTGTGCTAGCTGCCAGAATGCAATATACCAGAAACAGAATGGCTTTTAAAAAGGAGAATTTAATCATATGCTAATTTACAGTTCCAAGGTGGAAGAAAGGTCCCAATTAAAACAAGTCTATAGAAATGTCCGATCTAAGGCATCCAGGGAAAGATACCTTGGTTCAAGAAGACCAATGAAGTTCTTGGTTTCTCTTTCATCTGGAAGGGCACATGGTGAACATAGTCAGAGTTTCTCTCTCATCTGGAAAGGTACATGGTGAACATGGTCAGGGTTCCTCTCTCATCTGGAAGGGCACATGGTGCACAGGGTATAATCTGCTAGCTTCTTCCCCTGGTTTCCTGTTTCATGAAGCTTCCTTGGAGACATTTTCCTTCTTCATCTCCAAAGGTTGCTGGCTGGTGGACTTTGCTTCTTGTGGCTATATTGTTCTGCTCTGCTCCCTGAATCTCCTTTCTCTAAAATGTTTCCTCTTTTAGAGGACTCCAGAAGCTTATCAACACCCACCCAAATGGGTGGATACATGTCGTTACCTAATCCAGCTTAGCAACCACTCTTGATTAAATCACACCTCCAGGGAGATGATCTGATTACAGTTTCAAACATATAGTATTGAATAGGGATTATTCTGCCTTTATGAAATGGGATTTAGATTAAAACATGATTTTTCTAGGGGAAGTACATCCTTTCAAAATAGCACAGGTAGTATAGGGGTAAATCTTCATGACCTTGGATTTGGAGGTGGATTCTTAGATAACACCGAAAACACAAGTGAAAAAATAAAAAATAATAATTCTTTGAAGTTAATCAAAATTTAAAACATTTTGTGCCTCCCACAATACTGTCAACAAAGTGAAGAAATTACCAATAAATGATAGAAATATTTTCAAATCATATCTGTTAAAGGAATTGTATCAACAATATATAAAGAACTCTACCACACAACAATAAAAAAAGCAATATCCCAAATAAAAATGGACAAGGGATCTAAATAGACTCTACTCCAAAGAGATTTACAAATGGTTAATAAGCACATGAAAAGATGTTCAATATCATGCCATTTGGCAAAACAAAACCACAAAGAAATACCACTCCTGATCTACTCACATTCCTATAATAAAAATGTCAAGTAAAAACAAAGTGTTGGTTGAAAAAAAAGAAGCTGATACACTGCTAATGGGGCTGTAGTATGCTGCAGCCATTTTGGAAAACAGCCTGACAGTTCCTTAAATCATTAAGCATACAGTTATCATATGACCCAGAATTTCCACAAGTATGTATATACCTAAGATAAATAAAAACATTCCCATGCAAAAGCTTGTACATGAGTCTTAATAGCTGCTTTATTCATAATTATCTAAAATGTGGAAAAGCCCAATTGTCTAGCAACTGGTGAATTGGATAAGTAAAATTTGGTATGTCCTTACCAAATTATTATTATTATATTATTATTATTATTATTATTATTATTATTATTTTAAACCATAAAAAGTAATGAAATTCTGGAATATGAACCTTGAAAACATTATGGTAAGTGAAAGAAGCTGGTCATAAAATGCTACTGACTCTGTGATTCCATTTATATGAAATGTTTAGCATAGAGATGTAAAATAGCTTATTATCTTCTTAATGTTGAGTGGATGGAATGAAAAGAGGACGTAGGTTAAAGGAGGTATTTTTTAGGTCATGAAAATGTTTTAAATTGACTAAAGTAATAGTTGAGCATCTGTTAATCCAGTAAAAACCATTCAACTGTGCTCTCTACATGATAAATTCCCCAGTATTTGGCTTATATCTCAATGCAGTTGTTTAAAAATGGAATTAATATAATACAACATCTCAGTAGAATTAAGAGAAAATGCTACATGATCTGCTGTGCAGACACAGAAGAAATCTTACAGGGAACACAGCACTCATTTGTGAAGGAAAAATTCAACAACAAGTACTGGAGGTAGTGGGAACATCTGTGCAAAACTCAAAGCAAACATCATACTTGGTGAAATATTGAGTGCTTTCCCCCAAGATGCAGAACAAGAAATGATATCCTCTCTCTTGACTTCTAGCAAATATTGTACTTGAGGTTGTCACTTGGCCAACCAGACTAGATGGTGAAATGAAGGCATTCTGTTTGGAAGGAAGAAATTAATGTATTTTCATTTGCAGGTGGCATGATCTTATAAGCAGAAAATCCTAAATAATTTAATACTGTTGTACAGAATTACTGGGTTCAGCAGGGTTGTAAGATGCAAGATTATTATACAAATATCAGTTGCAGTTCTATATAGTAGCAGTTAATAATCTTAAAATAAAAAATAAACAATTCTATTTATAATAGCATAAAATAATAAAATATATATGAAAAAATTTAACAAAACACATGAAAGAGTTGTAGCATAGAAACTATAAAACATGATTGAAAGGAATTGATTTAGACTTAAATAAATGGAAATGTAACTCCTAATATGGATTGAGAGTCTTAATATTGTTATAATGGTCATACACCACAAATTAATTGGCAGATTCAATGCCATCCCTTCTGTTCTAGTTTGCTAGCTGCCAGAATGCAACACATCAGAAATGGATTGGCTTTTAATAAAAGGGGATTTATTTTGTTCATTCTTCAGAGGAAAGGCAGCTAACTTTCATCTGAGGTTCTTTCTTATGTGGGAAGGCTCAGGGTAATCTCTCCTGGCCTTCTCTACAGTCCTCTGGATTCCAACAATTTTCCCCAGGGTTATTCCTTTCTGCACCTCCAAAGGCCTGGGCTAAGCTGTGAGTGCTGAGATGAGGTATGCTGAGCACTTGGGCTGTGTTACATTGCACTCTCTCATTTAAGCACCAGCCAATTAAGTCAAGTGTCCTTTCCTTGTAGCAGGCACTCCTCCTAGCCAACTGTAGATGTAATCAGCAACAAATGAGCTATGCCTATACTATATAATTTTAGCTATAAAAAGGGTATTCCTCATTACATTTAGCTTTCTCAATACTCCAAACTTGCATCCTCCCAGATGATAACAGAAGATACAAAGTAAGAAGGAAGGAGGAAGGAGGGAAGAAGAGGAAAATATAGAGGTTAAACAACACAAGATTAAGCAATCAGTGGATCAAAGAAACACTGCAGGAGAAAACAGCAAATATCTCAAAATGAATGAAAACAATGACACAACATTTCAAAAAATTATGGGATGCAAAAAAATTCATGGGATGCAGTAAAGAAGCTTTCTAATGCTTATATTAGAAAAGAAGAGCTAAAATTGAAGCCCTAATGGCATATCTAGAGGAACTAGAGGAGAAAGATAGCAAAGTAACCTCAAAACAAGCAGAAGGAATTAATAAAAAGATCAGACCATGAATTAATGAAATTGGAAATAAAATAGAACTAGAATGGCAGAGCAAGATGGTAGTATAGTGAGGTGTGGAATTTTGTTCATCCTCTAGAGCTGCTAGGAAACAGCCAGGAACTGTCAGAAACACCTGTTTGCGGGCATTTGTGACAAAACACACATTGTACATCAGTCTGGAATGGGTGGAAGGACCAAGATCACACCACAGAATGTGAATAAAGCCCCTAAAATCTGGAGGTTTGCAATCCTCCCCACTGGGACAGCAGGTTCAGTTGGAAATACTTCCCCATGGGAAAAAAGAAGTGTTCTCTTCTGGGAGTGATAGAGGTCAGCCCAGCCAACCTCCAACTGTAGTTTTAATTAATAAAAGTGTACTGCTGTTTACAAGCACCAAGCACAGATAAACTTAGAGCAAGCAAGAAAGGAATCCTAACGTTTCTCCTGGCAGTCAGGAGACAGGGTTGCAAAAAAAAAGAGAGAATTTTGGTGGCTGCCCAGCTAAGAAGCACAGAGAATATACCCCAAAGCACAGAGAATCTGGTATAGAACTCTGGCTCTTGATAGGTGAAAGTTAGGGGCTGGGTGCCATCTCTGTAAAGAGAGTTTCGAAAATAAGCTAAGTAGCTCATTAGAGAAAACCTCACGCATTTTCAATTCTCAGCCCTGGCTCAGGCAAGGGTGGAGTTAAGATAAATCTGAGAGACAAAGTAACAAGTCAAAGAATGAGGTAATTCCCTAAAGGATTTACCCTCCACAGGAAAAGTGGAGTAGGGCCCACCTAAGGGGAAGCACTCTATCAGAAAATTCAGACCCCAAAAGCTAAGCCCAAACCCATCTGTTACATCAGCCTCTCTCTCATCCATACCTCTGGCAGCTGTGGGGTGTGCCTAAAATGTAAAGACACCACACCACTTCACTCTGGTGAGGACCTGCAGGCTGACAAGTACCACTTGCTTATAAGTACTAGAAAATCACAGAGTCTAGAGGCTCCACAGGAATTCTTTTTCTTTTTCTTTTTCTATTTCTTTTTTTGCATGTGTAGACACTGGGAATCAAATCTGGGTCTCTGGCATGAAGTTAAGAATTCTGCCACTGAGCTACCATAGCCCAACCTCCACAGGAATTTTTAACAATCTGCTGAGACTTATCCACAGGGAAACATGCTGAATACACCATCCTCCTGAGACCTGGACCTATCTTTTCTGGGAAAACCTGATGGGGTTGATGATAACAGGGGAGGCTATTCTAAAAAAAAATGGTTCCATTTAGACAGGCAAGAACAAAATACAAGAGCTGAAAAACTCTGAATAGTAGCTATGCTAGAGTTCTAGAATAAGTTGAACTGAATGCAGAAAAACAAATAAGTAAACAAAGTCAATCAATGAGAAAACACTAGGTAAAAGAGGATAACTATTCATAGAAATCAGATGCTTAGGCACCAATAAAAAATTGAAAACCATACTAGGAAAAACAAAGATAAGGTCCAGTCAAAGGAGCAAACTAACACTTAAACAAGATAAAGGAGTAGAAACAATTAATTAATGCCCAATCAAACATTCTAAAAGCAAGTCAAAACCCAAATCAATGAGTTGCATTAATATCCTACTCAATGGGGAAGGACTAGAATCTTTCCCTCTAACATATGGAACAACACAGAGATGCACACTGTCAACATTGTCACTCAACATTGTGCTAGAAGTTCTAGCTAGAGCAATTAGACAAGAGAAAAAAATGAAAGACATCCAAATTGTAAAGGAATATGCAAAATTTTCACTGTTTGAGATGACATGATACTATATGTAGAAAATCCCAAAACATCTATAGCAAACCTCCTGGAGCTAATAAATAAGTACAGCAAAGTGGCATGGTGCAAGATCACATCCAAAAATAAGCAGTGTTTCTATACACTGCTGATGTGCAAACTGAAGAGGAAATCAAGAAAAAATTCAATTTACAATAGTATTCAATAGAATCAAATATTTAGGAATAGATTTAATCAAGGTCACAAACAATTATTGCTAAAATTGCTAGAACAATTCAACTAGGACCTAAATAAATGGAAAGACATACCACATTCATGGATTAGAAGAATAAATATAGTCAAGATGTCTACCCAAATTAATTTATAGATTCATACCCATATCAATTAAAATCCCAAAAACTTTTTTGCAGAAGTAGAAAAAAATAACCAAATTTATTTGAAAGGACATGGTGCCCCAAATAGCTAAAAATATCTTTATAAAGAGGAATGAAGAGGGATGTCTCACACTATCTGATTTTAAAGCATATTATGAGGCTACAGAGGTCAAAACTGCATGATACTGGCTTAAATATAGATAAACTGACCAATGGAATCAAATTGGGTGTTCAGAAATAGACTATCATTTATGGACTATTGATATTTGGTAAGATGATTAAGTCAACTTAACTGGGACAGAGCAGCCTTTCCATTAAATGGTGCTTAGAGAACTGGATACCCATATCCACAAGAATGAAAGAGGACCCATATGTCATATCTTATGCAAAATTAATTCAAAATGGATGAAAGGCCTAAACATTAGAGTTAAGACCATAAAATTTTTAGAATAAAATGTAGGGAAATATTCTATAGATCTTTTGATAGCAGGTTGTTTCCTAAACCTTACCCCCAAAGTGCAATCAATGAAAAAAGAAATAGATAAATGGGATCTCCTCAAAATTTAACAATTTTAGGCATCAAAGGACTTTGTTAGGAAAGTAAAAGGCAGGCTGTGCAATGGGAGACAATTTCCAGAAACCATGTATCAGATAAGGATTTAATATCCAGAACACAAAACAATGTTCTACATCTCAACAACAAAAAGACAAACAACCCATTTAAAAATGGGCAAAATACATGGTCAGATATTTTTTCAGAAGAGAAAATACAAGAGGCTCAAAAACATGAAAAGATGCTTAACCTCACTGATTATTAGGGAAATTCAAATCAGAACCACAATGAGATATCATCTCAAACCTTCTAGAATGATAAAAAAAACCCATGGAACTACAAGTGCAAGAGAAGATATGGATAAAGAGGCACATTTATTCACTGTGGGACTGTAGAATGGTGCAACCACTCTGAAAAGCAGTTTGGCAGTTCCTCAGGAAGCTAAGTAGAGACTTCATAAGATCCAGCAATCCCATTGCTAGGTATATATTTGGAGGAACTGAAGGGAAGGAACCAAAAGGACATTTGCAGACCAATGTTTATAACAGTATTATTCATGATTGCCAAGAGATGGAAACAGCCCAAATGTTCATCAATGGATGAGCCACTAAACAACTTATGATATATACATACAATGAAATATTATGTACCTGTAAGACAGAATATTAAGTAATGAAGCATGTAACGATGTGATGAACCTTGAGGACATTATGCTTAATGAAATTAGGCAGAAACAGTAGGACAAACACTGTATGGTCTCAATAATATGAACTAATATTAATGAGTGCACTTTGAGAATTAAAGTGAAGAACACAGGTTTTCAGGATACAGAAAGAGAGTAGAGATTGGGCATATGATGCTGAAGGAGTACAGAATGTTTAAAAGGACTGATTGTAAAGACCCAGAAATGAATAACACAACACTCTGTAATGATAAAAAATATCATAAGTACACTGACTGATGCTGAGTGTGAGTATGGTTGAAGGAGGAAGTCTGGGGACAGGTATGACACCAGAAGGAAAGATAGAGGATAAATACTGCAATGGTATATCTTAGTGTTACCTAGAGGAGAAATTGTGGATGGTTACTAAGGGTACAAATATAAGAATGCTTTTGCATGATGAATAGCAAATGAATGTCAACATTGGAAGGTGTTGAAAATGGGATGGTGTATTTGGAAAAAATACAATCATAGCAAACTAGGGTCCATTGTTAACGAATAATGTAATATATGGAAATATTTAACTTCCCCAGAGGTGGAAAAGCTGGTATTCTCACAAGCACTGGGGACTGTCAAGTTGATGGGACAAGTCCTTGATTTTGCGGTTACCCATATGAAATTTATTCCTGCAAAGGATAAGCTAAGCCTACTTAGGAGTACACCTAAGAGTCATCCCTGAAGGACTTTTTTTCTTGCTCAGATTTGCCCTCTCTCTTAACCAATTCTGCAGATGAACTTAATGCCCTCCCCCATACATGAGACATGATTTCCAAGCTGTAAATTTTCCTGTCAACATAACACCAGGAAATGAGCCTGGCCCTGGCATTGTGGTGGTGTGAAAGCCTTCCTGACCAAAAAAGGACAAGAGAAATGAAACAAAATAAAGTTTCAGTGGCTGAGAGATTTCAAATAGTGTTGAGAGGTCATTCTGGGGGTTATTCTTATGATTATACAGCTATCCCTTTTCAGTGTTTGGTGTACTGGTGTAACTAGAGGAATAATGCCTGAACTTTTTGAAATGTAATCAAATAGTCTTGACTCTTGAAGATGACTGTATACCTGTAGAGCTTTTAAGGTGTGACCATGTGATTGTGGAAACCTTATGACTGACACTCCCTTTATCCAAAGTAGATATAAAAATGGCCAAAGAGTACCTGAAAAAATGTTCAACATCACTGCCATTATGGAAATGAAAAACCACAATGAGATCCCATTTATAACAACTAGAATGGCTATGACTAAATAAATAGGCTAATAATTGATGCTGGAGCGTATGTGTAAAAAGGAACGTTGTTCATTGTTGGTGAGACTATAAAGTGATTGGTACTGTGGAATACAGTTTGGCAGTCCTTCAGAAAGTTACAAGTAGAATAAACATATGGACTCTTTGAGGTATGTACCCAAAGATTTGAAAGTAGGGACTTAGCAATATTATTCACACTTGCCAAAAGAGGGCAGGAACACAAGTACAATCAGCAGATAAATGTATAAACAAACTATGGTATGTAAATACAATGGAACATTATTCAGCCATAAAAAAGAATGAAGATCTAATACACTTGATAATATGTATGAACCTTGAGGCCATCATGTTGAGTGAAGTAAGCCAGACATAAAAAGATAAACATTGTAGAGTCTCATTGATATGTAATAATTAGAATAAGCAATTCATAGTCAGAAACTAGAGTACATGCTAAAGGAAGTGGGGATGGGTGTAGGGAATGGGAGTTAATAATATTCAATTGGTATAGAGCTTCTATTCGGAGTGATACAAATGTTTGGGTAATGGATGGTGATGATGGTAACACAGTATTATAAACATAACTGATATCACTAAATTATATGTTTGAACATGGTTAAGAAGGGAAATTTTAAGCTGTATAAATGTTACCAGAATAAAAATTTACAAAAAAAGAGCATTGGACTGTACAATACACACAGTGAACCCTAATGTAAACTATGGACTATAGTTAATCATATAATTATATTAGTTCATAAATTGTAAGAAATGTACCACACTAATGCAAGTGTTGATAAAAGGAAAAACTGTGTATGTAGAAAGGAGTTATAGGGGAACTCTGTATTTTCTGCATATTTTTTGTAAACCTATAACTCCTCTAACAAAAATAAGCAAATAAATGAAAACATAACACAAAGCAAAAATTAATAGAACAAAATAAGTGATTTTATAAATAATATAACAAAGCTTTAACCATAGAGAAAAGCTCATCATTCTGTGCAACATAACTGTTTTTGACAAAAAACCATGAACGACAAATTGCCTAATTCTGTATGCTAAGTGAGCCTAAAATGATGACACTTAAGTAGCAATAAGCACCAGTGCCCAGAACTTGGTTTCTCAGTACTATTCTCCAATAAAAGGAACAGGATTGCTTGAAGAAATGGATGACCATATGGCTGAGCCAGGCAAAATATTAGATGAGCTTAGACCTCCTTGCAATACCACACTGCACAAAAAAGACAAAAGTTATATGAGGTACATCAAAAGAACACTAGAGCCAATCTGGAGGAGCTCCTATGAACAAAACTAAAAAATATGAATAGCAAAACAAATGTTTTAGTATGGAATTATAATCCAAAGAGTAAAATAAATATGTCTGAATATACACTGATATAAAGTAATGATTGAATCAATTAATGGTGGGGATTCTTATAGAGGAATTACAAATGGTATGAATGATACTTCCCCATTCAGGATGTGGTGCTTAATCCTACTTCACACACATAGGTGGGTTAGATTTAGATTCTATCTTCAAAAGAACAGGGAAACAGGAGTATAGTAACTTTACAATGGAAAAACCTGGCAAGCACTACCTTAACCAAGGGTCGAACATTACCTTAACCAAGTGATCTGTGATGTCATGTAGATATCATATATTCCCTGATATTGTGTTACTAGAACACTTTACTTCTTTGGTAATTGTCTAAAAATCCATTACTCATATCTACTTATGAGAAAAAAATCAGACCATCCAGATTTGGAGACATCCAAGAATATACCAATAATCCTCAAGATTGTCAAATTCACATAAAACAAGTAAAGACTGAGAAAGTATCACAGACCAGAGGATAATGGAGAGAAATAAAAATTAATTCAATGTGATATCTTGGGTGACATCCTGGAACAGAAATGAAAACTCCAGTGAAATCTTAATAAAGTCTGGAGTTTAGTTGATGGAATGTACAATATTGGTTTCTTAGTTTTTACATGTTTACCATGGAGATGTAAGATGTTAACAATAGGGAAAACTGAGTGAGGGGTATATATGGACCCTCTTTAATTACCTTTGAAACTTTTCTGTAAACCTAAAATTATTCTATTATTAAAATTTCCATTTAAAACAATGAATAATAGGCACATGCATACAAAAATCTGAACATAAAACCAAACACTTAATTATGGGTTGTTTTATAATAACTATTTACAAAGATCATATTCCTTGTCAAATGTGACCACTGAAGCCTCTGTTCCATGATGCCCATGGCCAGCCGATGATCTGATGATCATTTTCTTTAATGGATGGCATCAAAAAATAAAGTAAATGATACTCTCCAAGTCTTTGCAGATTGGCTCTGAGCTGGGGCAAGACTTCAACACTTACCCAGGTTGCCTAGAACTTTACCTTAGCCTTCATCTCCTGCTTCCACAGAGCCCAGGATTCAGCTAGAAGTGTATATCTAAGATCTTCTCATGTCTTTTCTCAGCATTGGGTCAGGCCCTGGACATGCACATTTCACTCATTTCCCTATAGATGTATAGGGAAGTCCTTATTCCCCCCAAGGATTCTCCTCCTCACCCTTCTCCTTTCCAGGCTTTCAGGTCTCCCACTGTTTGCCCCATCTACCATTCCTTGCTTCAGAAAATTATAGGTAGTTTATGTCTTTAAATGCTTTCAACAGATGCTATCCATGAAGCTGATGGAGCCCAAGAAAAGAAAAACAAAATGAAATCTCTGTGCCAGTTCCTCAGGGAACTATCAGAGAGTTAAGACCACAAAATCATAAAATTTGAAGGCACAGTCCAGTACGTATTGTCCCTATGGCACAAGCAATTCATGAAGGGAACGTGGACCACATTCCACACTGCCACTGGTGAACAGGAAAATGAAGGACATTAGGCAGATAAACAAAATACCATAATGCTTTCATAGCAAAACATCAGAGCTTCTTTCTACATTAAGCACTCCCCTGGTTGCTGGAAGCTTTTTATTAGAATGCAGAGTTCTGGAAAAATTCATCTCTTAGTTTTTGCCAGCTTAATGACTTTCAATGGAGGGATGATTCTTAAAGCACCCTACTCTGCAAGTTTCCATGTCATCAAAAATTTGATATATTTTTAGTAGACATGTGCTGAATTAAGATAATTTATGGAAACCTGAAGCACTGCACCCGTTCCTGTGAAGCACTGCCTGGGCTGCAACTGCTAAAGGGACCCTAATTTCACAGACTTCAGAACAAAACCCAGGTGATACACAGAAAAATAAGAAATTGAAGGTGACTTTAATTTTGGGTGATATAAAGGATAAACTAATTTGATTTTAGACTTTAATTTCCTTGAATTCTGATGCCTTTATAGTTTTACTTGCAAAGGATTTTAATATTTAGATGTAAATTGTATTTCAAGAATTTAATCATTTGGAGCACTTCAAGAAAGCTTCTCTTAGTTATCACCTCATATTTTTATAACTCACTGCCTATAGCACCCAAATGCCACCCAGATGCCAGACACTATAGGGTTGGTCAACCCTCATGGAATGACCAATCATTTTTGGTATCCCACATCTCCCTCATATCCTGTCTTCCTCTCTGCCTCAACTTAAATTCCAGGAGCACTGAATATAATCATACTGTTGATTTTTCACTCAACACCACGCTCCTCTCTGGTTTCCTCAGACTTGCTAAGTAAAGCTATGCCTATACTATATAATTTTAGCTATAAAAACGGTATTCCTCATTACATTCAGCTTTCTCAATAGTCCAAACTTGCATCCTCCCAGATGATAACAGAGGATACAAAGTAAGATGGAAGGAGGAAGGAGGGAAGAAGAGGAAAGAGGGTTGAATTATTACAGGTTGAATGTGCTCCTCCATGACACACTTTCTTCTTCATTTACCTTCCAGTACTCCTGAATCACCTAATTTTCCTCCCATCTTTATGGCTGCTACTTTTAAGTATCCTTTCCTGGCTGTCCCCTCATCTCTAAATCCTACAAATTTTGAAGTGCATCAGGGCTCAGGGCTTGAACTTCTATAAACATTTACTCCCTAGATGATCTCATGCAGTGTTGTCTAAATGTCAACTATTTGTTGATGACTCTCAAATTCATATCTCCAGCCTAATTCTCTCTTCTGAAATTTACTCCAGTATATTAATCTGCATTTCTACATCTCTATTTGGATGCCTAATAGAATATCAAATTTAAATGTTTAAACTAAGCTGCTGATGACCCCTGTAAATTTGTTCCTCCTGTCATCATCACAATTTATATATCACCTCTATTTTTATAGATATTTAGATAAAAACAAAAAACATGGAAACACCCTTGACTCCTCTATTTCTTTCATATCCTATAGGTCAGCAAATTGTATTGGCTTTACCTTCAAAATATATCTAAAATTCCCTGCTTCTTACCAACTCTACTATTGCCACCATTATCTGAGCCACTAATGACATTCATCTGGATTAGTGTAAAAGCCACCTAACTGAAGTGTTTTGGCAAAAGAGTGACAAGATCTAGCTTATGTTTAAATAGGATCATTCTGGTTATTGTGTTGAGAACAAACTAAAATAGGGGAAAAGACACAAAGAAAGAGACCAGTTAGGAGGCTATTACATTAATCCAAACTGATAGAGGTGGTTCAACCCTTATTGGTAACTGTGGAGGCGGTGAGTTCTTGATATACTTTGCCAAGTCAACAGGACTATCTTGAGGGTATGTGTAGGGTGTGAGAAAAAAAGAACCAAGGATGACAACAAGATTTTTTGATTGTGTAAATGAAAGGAAGGAATTGATTTCAGCTGAAGACTACAATGGAGCATATGTTGGGATTTAGCACAGAAGTTCCATTTCAGACAAGCATGGCTGAGATGTGTATTAGCTATACCAGTGAATGAGTAGAGTGGGCAGATGAAGGTCACCAAAGGAGTAAATGTAGATAGAAAAGAGTTATGGGAAAAACATTAATATGTGTACTTCTGCTGGTTTGAAAATGTCAGTACCCCAGAAGAGCCAAGTTGTCTTAATCCTCTTTCAATATTGTTAGGGCAGAATACTTTGATTACACTATTTCAAAGGAGATAACAATCCACTGAATTGCAGTGTGACCTTTTTATTAGATAGAGCTGTGACTCCACCATCATATATACAAAACAAAGACATATAAGAGCAATAGTTTTCAAAGCACTCTTCAACAAGTTGACACAGGACAGATCCCAGAGTTTATCAGGGTATACCATACAATCTTCTCAGATTTTTCCTTCTAGCTGCTCCAAAATATAGAAGACTAGAAGTCTTAAATATTTTTTATCATGATAACCAAGTGTTTTTCCTTCTACCTTTTTTTGTGAAAAATAGCATATATTTTAAAAAGCTATAAATTTCAATGCACAGCACCACACTTAATTGTAGAACACATTTCAGAGTTTGACATGGGTAAAATTTCACAATTTTAGGTTTTTACTTCTATTTGCTCTAAAATACTGGAGATTAAAGAGATATGAATTTAATGATTCAGCATTCATGTTCATTTGTTAAATCTTATCTTCTCTGAACAACTCCAAGATCACCTTTGATATTTCCATCCCTTTCTTTAGGGGTGTTTGGGCTATGGTGACTCTATATTTTTCATATTGGAAGGGTCTGTCTCTAATATGGGGTAGGGAGATGGAACTATCTGGTGTTCTGGAGAGGCTGGGTGAGCTTTCAGGACTTATCTGCACCAAGGACCCATCTGGAGGTTTTAGGTTCCTGGAAAGTTACTCTAGTGCATGGAGTCCTTGTGGAATCTTATATATTGCCCTAAGTGTTCTTTAGGATTGGCAGGAATCCTGCCCTAAGGGTTCTTAGGATTGGCTCCTGGATGGGGGCTGGCAGGTTATGATAGTTTGCTAGGTCTAACTGAGACTTGCATAAGAGCAACTTCCAAAGTAGCCTCTGAACTCTATTTGAACTCTCTCTGCTGCTGATACTTTATTAATTACATTTCCTTTCCCCTTTTCAATCAGGATGGAATTGTTGATCCCTTGGTGCCAGTCTGGATTCATCCCTGGGAGTCATCTCCCATGTCACCAGGGAGCTTTGTGGGTATTCTTGATATGGCTGGTGGGTAGTATAAATATCGTCTCACAAAAGGCTCTGAAATTGTTAGGTACAACACAACAAACCAACTAACTCCAATGCTACAATGTCATCAATGTTGAAAATTCACTCCCTCTTCTAAGTTTACATCTGAAATTATGTCCAGCTGCACTGTCTTATATAGGTTATCAGGGGCTCTGAAATAATACAAAGTGGAAAAAATACTCAAATAACAATATTCAACAAGATCAAGATATCTCAGTGTTGACTATAAACTCCCTTCATTATTCCTTTTCCAGGAAAAACTAAATCCAAATACTAAGACTTTGTAGTTAAGCATATAGGCTCTGACATAGACTACCTAATTTCAAACATTTACTCTTACACTTACTAGATTCATGATTTGGAGCAAGTGAACTAACCTCTATGTACCTCAGTTTTCTTTATTTGAGAAATGGGAATAAAAACAGTACTTATTCACGTGAATCTTCTGAAGAAAGGAATTCACATTTTCATAATTGTTCTAGTTTGCTAGCTGCCAGAATGCAATATACCAGAAATGGAGTGGCTTTTAAAAAGGTTAATTTAATAGGTTGCTAATTTACAGTTATAAGGCTTAGAAAAATGTCCCAATTAAAACAAGTATATATAAATGTCCAATCAAAGGCACCCAGGGAAAGATACCTTGGTTCAAGAAGGCCGATGAAGTTCAGGGTTTCTCTCTCAAGTGAGAAGGCACATGGTGAACACAGTTAGGGCTTCTCTCTCAGCTGGAAGGGTGCATGGTGAACATGGTCAGAGTTCCTCTCTCATATGGAAGGGTGCATGGTGAACACAGCATCATCTACTAGCTTCTTCTCCTGGTTTCCTGTTTCATGAAGCTCCCTGGGAGGCATTTTCCTTTTTCATCTCCAAAGGTTGCTGACTGGTGGACTCTGCTTCTCATGGCTATGTCATTCTGCTCTGCTCTCTCTGAATGATTTTCTCCAAAATGTTTCCTCTTTTATAGGACTCCAGCAAACCAATCAAGACCCACCCAAATAGGTGGAGACATGTCATCATCTAATCCAGTTTAACAGCCATTCTTGACTAAATCACATCATCCAGGGAGATGATCTTATCACAGTTTCAAACATACAGTATTGAATAGGGATTATTCCACCTTTATGAAATGGAATTTTGATTAAAACATGGCATTTTTAGTGGGCATACTTCCTTTTAAACCAGCACAATAATATAATAATTTTATATAAAAGTTAGCTATTATTAGTTTTGATTAATGTAAAGCCAACAATCCTAAAATCCAAAATTATATTTAACTCCAAGGATTACCTTCACCCAATTTTTTATTCAGCTTAGAACTAGACAATATGGTTCTTGTTCATATAATTGAGTGATAGATTTATTCAGTAGCCTCACCCTGGAGTTTTTGTTGGAAAGACTATTGTTCCTTTAGAACTTCTGAAGTCAATTTATTACAACTCAAACTTACTGATGTGGTCCACTTTTGTTGTCAACTTTACTGAGGTGTAACTAGTATGAAATAATTTTTACCAGTTTTATGTGTATAATTTGATGAATTCTGAGAATTGTTTACAGTTTTACAGCCATCACCACAAACATGACAAAGAACATTTCCATCAATGCAAAAATTTCCTACCATGTCTCTTCATAGTCAAAACCTTCTGTCAACCCCCAAGTCCTGCTTTCTGTTACTAATTTGCTTTTTCTATAATTTTGTATAAATGGGGTCATGTATTTTATTGTCTTTTCTCCCTAGTTTCTTTTATGTGGCATAATACTTCTGAGATTTATCCATTTTCTTGTGCATATAAATATTTCATTTATTTTTATTTCTAAATAATATGCCATTGCATGGATGTATCAATCCTTTTCATCTCATGCAAAACAAAGAAAATGATTTGTTTTCTCAGATAGCTGGTATAAAAGGACAAAGCTTCTCAAAGGTCCTTGCTAGCTGTCTTGAGGGCTGAGGAGATCAATAGTTTGTCATAACTTTAACCCTTGATGAAGACATATTTTTCAATCATAATGTGTACATTTTTGCTTGCATTAAAATATACCCTTGTTCTGTATCATATGCTCCTCTTCTATTAATTGTGTCAAAGCATCTTGCATTGAATTCTCACTAAGCCAATGACAGTTGCCTCCAAACATCCTTGCTTCTACAAATGTGGTTCCCTTTGCCAGGAATTCCCTACCTTCCCTTATAATCAAATACATTTCTTCCTGCTTATTTTCCTTTATGGCTCAGCTCAGATTTCGCCTCTTCTGTCATGTCTTTCTTGACCTCTCCAAGCAGGATTAATTACTTCTTTCTTGGTTTCCACCAAAAACCAGGTATGTACCTCCACTATATCACTCATTTAATTATAATTTGTGACCAAGTTCAGTTATACCTCTCCTGAGGAAAAAGTCTGTTGTCCATCTTTGCTTTTGCATGTGTGAGTTCAGTCCTCAACCCCAAAGTAGATATTCAAAAGATATTTACGTAATGAAAGAAAGAAAAAAAGAACAAATAAATCAATGGATGGAGATAATACAAGTACATGGACACAACTCACTTTTCTGGTTGCCAGATAATCTGCTTCTTTGCATCCCATCACTTTTCAGAGGGACACAGAAATTGGTTAGTATTCTGATTAATCTAACTGAAATATAAGGAAACTGCTACCCACTGAAAAGTGCACTTAATTAACTACTGCATAGAGTAGTTCTTGTGACATCACTAGCAACCAACATCTGGGCTTTCAGGCATGAAGGATGCATTTGCAATTAAAATATGACCCATGCTGTCTCCTGCTGCCAGATTTCCTTGAGTAGTCACTGGAGATAGAATTCTCATTATGACATTGGAATAAATAAAATTCTCTAGGGAAAGGAGCCTCCAAAGGCAGACTGTATGCCAATAGCTTATACAAAAATTACTTATTTTAACCTTTGCCATAAAATCTGTAAAACTTACCCATGTCCTTCTCTCTGGCAGCATTTTGGGAGTTGGATTTGTAGGTGCATTCTGGGGATTAGCCTAAAGCTGAGACAACATCATTTTGCAACAGAAGTTACATTAAATTTCCTTAAATTTTTGTGAACTTTTGTTCAGGAACTCTTTTTAAATTCTGATGAGCTGACATATCAATGTTTTTGTAGCAGATGGCTATCAGCTCAAAGATATAAATAATATTTTATTTTCACTATATGAAAGCAAATTAGGGAGACAGATTTTTTCAATTAAATCTCTTGAAACTGTTATGTACCTCAGAAAAGCCATGCTTTTTAAATCCAATCTTGTGGGTGCAGACATATTGTGGTTGGGATTTTTTTATTAGGTTGCTTCCACGGAGATATGAACCACCCAATATTGAGTGGGACCTTCAGAGTCTGAAAGCAATGAAACATGGGAGTAAAGGGTCAATAGTAGTCATGATGTGATGGGGGAACTCTGGATGCCAGGAGCACTTGCCCAGAGAAGGTCTCTTCCTTTTGATACATTAATTTGGACACTTTCTTTTTTTTAATTTGCATATTTGCAGGAGGCACCAGGAATCGAACTCCAGACCTCCAGTATGGCAGGCCGGAGCTCTGCCTGCTGAGCCATGGCAGCCCACCCTAATTTGGACACTTTCATGGCCTTTAGAACTATAAATTTGTAACCTGGTAAATCCCCTTTGTAAAAATCTATCCTTTTTTGGTATATCACATTCTGGCAGCTTTAGAAAAACAAGACAGATTTTAGCACCAGAGAAGTGGGGCAGTGAGATTTGCAAATACCAAAATTCTGGAATGGCTTTATAAGTACTGGAAGAATTGTGATGTGTTTGATAGAAAGGCCTTTGCTTTTAAGAGACTGTTGGTAAAAAAAAATGTATGCTAAAGATTTCTCCAATGAGACTTTAGAAAGAAATGATGAGTGTGCTGTTTCAAACTGGAAGGAAGGCAACACCTGTTTTAAAGTGGAAAATTTGGTAAAATTGAGTCCTGGTATTAGACAGAAGGAAGAATTTGGAAGTGAATAGCTGGTATATCTAGGTAAGGAAATCTCCAAATTAAATGTAGATATTGGAGCCTGGCTTCTTCTTGCAGCTTATAGTAAATGAGACAGGAAAGGGATAGACTGAGAAATGGTCTCTTGGTAACAAAGAAACCAGAAATTGATGGTCTGGAGAATTCTGGGTTCACAGAAAATGAAATCACAGAGAGTAGTGCCCTACCTGAGGATTTAAGCAAATATGGAACTAGTCAGCCATTTTAGCATAAAGCAGAACAATCCAAATCCAGAACAGATTTGTGGAAAGTCCTGTTGTCTGATGATTTTAATCCCTATATGTTTCATGTCAACAAATATTTGGAAAATCCACATGAATGAGGGGAAAACTGCCAGTCTGGTCAAAAGGGAACAAAAAGGGACAGATTGAAGGAAAAATTACTTCAAAGGCAGAACGATGGAAGGTAAGGCAAGGAACCAGGAACTCTCAAGCCAGGAGAGCAGATCCACCCATGCATGTGGGGAGCATGAGTTTGTCCCAGAAGTATAAAGCAGCCTTCTGCTTCACTGCTTTGAAGAGTGTTGTCCCTCAGGCCTCAGAGAAGGTTAAGCACATTTCTCAGGGATTGGGGAAAGCCTGGTCACTGCCTTATTGTTCTGAATGTTAAGCACATTGAACCTGTGCCCTGGATATGGCAGAGAATCTGAGTGTGCCTCAGTAGCTTGAAGAGGTTGGGGCTGAGAACAGGTGGTTTCCCCAATGCTTGCATATGTTGGAATGTCCACCCCAGTTGTAGAGAGAACAGGGACACTGCATAAACTCTTGAAGAGGGTAAGAGTACCACTTTCTCAAGTCTCGAGTAGAAAGCATCATTCTATAAATGACTTCCAACTTTGAAATCTGACAGAGTATGACCTGCAGATTTTTTTTAACTGTTTGGGTTTGATGATACCTATTTTCTTCCAAATATCTCTGTATATCAATGGTAATGTTTATCCTATATCTGCTCCTCCTTTGTATTGGATGCAGATAACTTGTGCTAAGTTTCACAGGCCCATAACCAGAGGAGAATTTTTACCTTAGGACAGACCATGGCTGTAACTGAATTTGAGGGGATTTTGCACTGTTTCTAATTTTGTATTGTATTTATATTGTCACTGAAATACTTTAAGGCTTTTGTGATGGTGTGATGGAATGAATGTATTTTGCATATGGAAAGAGTATGTCTTTTGGGGCTTCAAATTGTGGAATGTGTTGTTTGAAACTGTTATGTACCCCAGAAAAGCCAGGCTCTAACAGGTGCAGAAATATTGTGGATAATATTGTGGATGGGAAATTTTAATTAGGTTTTTTCCATGAAGATGTGACCCCACCCATTCAAGGTGGGTGTTAGTTTACTAAAAAGTCCTTACAATAACTGATGAATACAGAGAGAGAGAGTGAGCTCAGTGGTGACACACACACAGAGAGAGAGAGAGAGAGAGAGAGAGAGAGAGCTCAGAGGTAACATAGAGAACAGAGAGATGAAACCATGTGACAGACTTTTGGAGATGCTTGGAAATAGACAGTAGCTCAGAGAGGAGGCCAATGGAACTATGTGCTGAAAGCAATGAAACGTGGGAGCAAAGTGCCAGCAGACATTTCCATGTGCCTTCCCAAGAGAAACTGCAGACATGATCAGCCTTTCTTGAGCGCAGTTATCCTCTTATTGATACCTTAATTTAGACATTATCTAAATTTAGGCCTTAGAATGGCAAATTTGTAAACTGATAAATCCCCTCTGCAAAAGCAGTCCATTTCTGGTATTTTACATCTGACAGCTTTAGCAAACCAAAGCATTACATATATTAAAACATGGATATTCAAAATGACTTGAACTTAAACTCAAGTTTTCAGGTGTAATGTTTTTGCTGTTTTCAAAACTACAAACAGAAGCAAGCTCCACCAAGCCATCTATAATACAGCCTTTTAGAACATATTTAAAAATCATTATATTTAATCAAATACTATTTATTAAATATCTAAGTGATAATAATATGATAAACCATCTGAGAGTTAATCTGTCAATTACTCCTGAAGAAATCTCCATTCAAGTATTTATTTCTATTATTTATTAAGAAAATAGCTAAACTGGGCTGGATTGTTCATAGCAGAAGGGAAATTTAACAAGAGAAATGGTGAGGATTCCTGAATTACAACTATTGTGCAACCCTGGTAGAAAGATAAATTTAATACACACAAAGAATAATAAACATAAAAATTACCCTGCCAACTTCAGTATTTTACAGATGATGACTGAGGATGGGGATGCAAAATTCTTTTACCTAAAGATATGCATCTAAGTAATCACAGAGCTTAAGATGTCCTTTTATTAGTTCTTATCAAAAAGTTCTGGAATGATTTATGTCTCTACCTCAACAAGCCTCTGTCTTGTTCATCTCTTAGCACTTGGCTGATGCAAATTGGCTGGCATATACAAATTCAAAGGAAGGAGAAGCATGACTCTAAAATAGTCAAGTTTGACTTCACAGGGAAGGGAAGACCCTAAGCTGAGACAAATAATGTAGTCTGAGGGGCACCAACATTTCTTGAATGAATTGATGTCTTCTTTTTATTTGAATTCAAAGAGATTTCATGAACTGAACATTAAATGTATTGCTTTATTTGAATATTTATTAAATATTTTTAAAGCTGAGGTCTCCTAAACTCCTGCCTTACTAACATAGCAAAATGCTCTTTCTATAGGCTCTATTGTCCTTCCTATTGCATGGCAAATTGCTAGCAACTATGCCACTACACACCATCCTCCCACCTCTACCACCCATAGCAAACACAATTTATGAACATGGCACTTCCTTTAACTGAGTTGGAACTGCACAACATGCTAGTGACATAATCTTCATAAGAGTACCTACTTTATACAGTTCTGAATGTCAAAAGGGATAATGACAATGTAGAACATCTACGAATTATAAATACTCAATAATTGATAGTGATTATTTTTAGTATTTTTACTATCCATTACACTTGAAATAAAACCTGTTGCAATGCCCTGCTTTAGTTTTCCCTTTAGTTTAGTTTCAGATCACATGGAAAATTATGAATGACTTGGACATCTCTAGAAGAGTTTCCATCCAATAGATTCTGAATCAAGTTAGTTTCTTTTTTACTATTGGATGCAAAACTAATGTTTTATATTAAATTATGTAATAATTCAGGTATCACAGGGACAAGATAATATCATAATCTTTGAATAATTTGTCATAAGGTATAGTTGAATTTGTGTTTATAAATTATAAAGCAAGGAATCTATTAAATATTGTGTGTGTGTATATATATGTATATACATACATACATACACATACCAATACACATACATTTATTCATTTATCTTCACTATAGCTCTTAAAGCAGGCTAGAAAATGCAGCTTTAGAGAAATTAAGTAACATCCAATATCACACAGGTGAAAAGTGTCAGTTGGGATTTGAACCTGTGGCTGCTTTTTATGTGCAGGTTGGCTAAGCTGAGTATAATTGCCAGCATTCCCTTTCTTGTACACTTCCAGTTAAGGTGAGTCCTCTTTGGAAAACGAAGCAGCAGCTGTTTTAAACCCATACATTTTTTATGTTTAATGTTTTATGTTTAATATTTTTTAAATGCTTACTTATCTGCTGGCTCACCTCATTGTATGATGCAGGCCATGCAACTCTTCTACCTTCCTTCAGATCCTTCTTCAGCTTCTCCTACTCTTGGTCCAGGTCTGTATGGTTTTGCTCTGTGCAATTGGTCCCAGCTTTGTCAGCACACCTCTACCATCAAAATCAGAGGCAACAAGAACTTATTGGGGATTAATTATGACCTCATGGTTTCAGTTCTTGCTTGTGCATTGCAGCTTGCTCTGATTTGCCCTTCAGTTTGAATGCATATTCTCTACTGCTAGCCCTGTGGTTTTCTCAAGCATCAGGGGCAAAGACAAAGACCTTACAGAAACTGGTCCTAAAATTGCATGAGGCCAAATTTATCCAAAAAAATTTATAAGCATACACATGCACATATACATTCACACACATACAATGAATTATATGGGCTTTGTCCTACTTTTCCAATAAATAAGTTTTGCCATTAAAAATGATAACAAAATAAAAATTTTTATTTTGGCTGATTTCTGCTGAACCTGAAGGCTTTATCAACATTATAGATTTCCTGTAACATTCTTCATATATGCTGTTTCACAGCATCTTTATTTCATTTGCTATAGCAGAAAATGGAATTCATATTTACCTTTAGCTCCAGGGATGAAAGGACAAGTGAAAATAATATTTCCTTGTGTCATTTGTGAATGAAATATTGGTATAAAATAGGCAAAGTCCTGAAAAGCAATGTGCAAATTGTGTCAGACTACAAAATGCATTATATGAGAAAGGTCCTATGGCTTCTAGAATGAAAATGTCTTTCTAAGGAATGAAAACAAGAGGAATATCATTTTTCCATCTGAGTGTAGACAATTATAATTACTCACTTCTCTAAAATTTTATTTGTTGCCATCCTGTATTCTGAGTACTTTTTTTTAAAGTAAAGGAAGTCTTAAAAACATGCTGGTAAACAAAATTGATAGAGAGTGGACAATGATGGCTCAACAGGCAGAGTTCTCCCCTGCCATGCCAGAGACCCAGGTTTGATTCCCAGTGCCTGCCCATGAAAAACAAAAATAATAGATATCAAGGCTTATGTCACCTCCATGGTTTAAAAAATCACCAATGGAGTCCCTTTGCTTATAGGATTAAGACCCCACCTACTTAGAATGGCATTTTCATCCATTTCCAATTTGGTCCTTGTCTCTTTCCCCAGCTTCTTATCTACCTCTAAGTCTCCTGATGCACCTTGGTATTTTATGTTTCTGCAAATTTTACAGGGTCTGTTCCTAATTCTAAGAGTGCCTTTTATCCATTTTTCCTCCTAAGAAATTCTGTTTTATCCTTCAAGATCCCACTCATTTATTTTACTATTTTACTTCCTCTCTCTCTACAGTCTCTCCTGATGTCCCTCCCAACAGGTAAAGGGTATCATCCATCCTTCCTTCCTTGTTCTGAGAACATATTGATTCCTCTATTGCAGAATTTATCAAATTGTGAGTTCTCTCAATCATTAAGATATTTCAAGGGAAAGATATCATCCTCAATTGAATTCTAAATACTTCCAAGCCCTACTTCAATTGTGGATTATCCTCAAACCCTACATTTTTTTTTTGCAATCAACTTGTACTTTGCTAATTTAAATAAAATTGGTTGAAACTCCACCCTATATGAAAAGAGAAAAATATCATCTCCCACCAAGGATTTTGGGGGCAGAGACTGGCTTTTATCTCTTCTTAACATTTCCTGCACTAACTTTGTTTCTTTTTCATTCTTCATCTCTTTTCTGCCTTCCCTCACCCCCTGCCTATGTATGCTGCTCATCTGCAGCACGACACCCTAGATTCTGCTCTAAAACCTTCACTTCCCTAAATGCACAGTTTCAAGTGTTGTCTATAACCAACTTTACTAAAGAATTAGGGAAGGGATGTTACGTAGCTGTTTAGGAAATATAAAAATAAGAAAATTTCATATAACTAAATCTTCAATGTCTCTGGACCAGTCCCACTAGCTCCATGGAAATTCCACTGATCATCTCCTTTATCTTCTAGTTAGGCCCAATCTCCTGCTTTATTGCTGGGTCTCCTCTCTTCCTTGATTTCATCCTCTCTTCTCTGTAGTTAAAGCACCCACCACTTGGGAGATTTTTTGTTTCATACATAGGGCAGTTTAGGTATCTCTTTGGCTTCCTCCTGGTTATATCATTAGAACTACCATCCCACAATCCCAAATTCCCATCAAAATATTTTACTAAACCCCAATCTCAAGAAGAAATCTAAAACTAGATTTGATGTAACATTCTTCCACCAATCACATATGTAATAAATATCAGATTACTAAACTCTGTGCTAGGCCCTAGGCATACAATTGTGAGTAAACATAATCCTGCTCACATGGGCCTCCGTAGCCTACAGAGTTTTTGTTCAGTTTTGGTTACCATAGTATCTGTCACATAGTAAGAATGTAATAAAAGCCAGTATGAGAAATAAAATTGAATACTCCTTGCATGTGGTTAAAATTAATATGGATTTGATCCAGGACCATGTGCAATGTGACTAAATGCAGAAGAGTATAGTTGGTGAGCTTCACCAGTGCCTTTACACCAGTCCTCTTAAATGAAAAATAACCTTGTGCACATGCAGTAGCTTTGGAATTAGGAGTATTTTTAGTAGTGAATTACACATTGATACAGTGAGATTATGGAAAAGACAGTATCCTTAAAAAGCATGTTAAACATCATCGTAAAAACAATGAACTGAAATTGTTTTAAAAGGTATTTTTTCCTGAGGGTTTAAGAAATATATATTAAACTGCACTATAAGATGAACCAGAAAGATAGCTCACATAAAACTTAATCTTATATTATTTAATAATAGTATAAATCATTCCTTGAAAGGCTTTATGTTTTTAAAAGAGACAACTGAAAATGAATTGTCTTAAAGGAACTAAATTGATTGAAGCAACAGTTAATGATTTCAATTGTGGCTATGTTTTTTGAAAAGAGATATGTAGGTTCCTCTTACTGTATTTCATTAAGAAGTTTCATTACCACTGCCACCTTGCTACTTGGCTTTTAATATGTGATCCCCTTCACGGTAATTTGGGTTTCTTATTTGAAAACTGCAGGTATACATTTGTCTTTGCTGTACTGTGCATTCAAGGGAAGGAGCATAGCTCTTTCCTGACTCTCCTTGTTCTGAAATGTTGTTACAAGACACAAGGGCCTATTTGCCATAAAGTTCATGAAACCCAAGCCTCAGAACTTCTCACTACAAGTGGCGACTTCCAAGTTCCCAGGGGGAGCCCAAGGATATGAGTCATATGTCATATTTTCTTAGAGCCTAGAAAAGTAGACTTTTCTAAATGCAATTAATAATTCCATTTCATTTTCTGTGATTTTTTTTCTTTTTTGCCCATTCCAAACTTACCCTTGGAATAATGAGGGCATGGACTCTGGCTAAAGGGAAGTTGAATCTGGGATATTTAGTATGAGTTTAATAGGATTGTTTTAGGTTATTCCCAAACACTTCTGTTTATAGTTAAGAAATTACTAGATGTAGAAATGGATTCCAATAATATTTCTACTGGCCACACTGTGTCAACCCACCCAGGTTGTTGTATCATGAAGGTCATGGACCAGAACAATACTGTCATATGCATTTAACCTATGATACCCAACACCAGAAGTACATGAGAGTGCAGGAGGATAACAGGATTGAACTGCATGGAGGCAGAATAAATTCTTTGGGAAACACTTCCAATCATAATCATGGAAAAGTTTAAACAAAAGATTGGATTGCCATCAAAATTCAGCCAAACAGAAGTTCTTGCTTGTCAGGAATGCATTTGGTAATTTTTCTTACATAAATGCTTTATATTTTTCTTTGTTGATGGGGCTCATACAAAATACAACATATTGAAATTTCTGATTTGTAAGGCACAAATGTGTGTGATACTAGAAGTAATAAACATATTACAACATTTCATGTATGAAATAAACTCAATAGAGGTTTTTAAAAAATTGACAACTTTACATAGCATTATCCATGGCAAGTTCTGAAGCTGAAACTTTTCTCATCTTTCAATAATATATTTTGAACACCCATACTAGATAAAATATTTATCAATTATCTATTCTCCCTTTACAAAAGGGTATTATAAACTCACTGAAATCAGAAAGGATGCAGACAAAAATATAAAGGAAAATATATTATAGAGGTGCTGAGAGACAGTTACTTAAAATATTTGCATTAAGAAAATGTGAGGGCTTTGCCAGTTCTTGAAAATTTGTAAATTACTTTGTTTCTTTTCTCATTCAAAATAAATATCAACTTTCTTATCTTATTTTATACTGATATTTTTTTCTTATTGAAGTCCCCACTATAAGTTTCAGGGCTTACAAGAATCTTGAAGTGCTGAGAGGAGAGTTTAGGGAACTAGAAGTGCCTCCTGATTTCTAAATACCAGCATCCTTTCTAAAGTCAGACTATGTTGCTACATGCTTCCTTCTGTTTTCTTTTAATCCTACAAGCATCTGTCACCAAAGCTGTCCCTAGGCTTTTGGAATCCTATTCCCAGAAATGTACAATCAAAAGGACATAGGCATTCCAGAATTATTTGCTGCTGGATGTGTTATTTAGGCTAAGAGACTCTCAGGTAAGTACTCTTGTCAATAAAATTACCCATATCTCATTGAACCCAAGATGCTTTGAAGGCAGTGTTTTCTTGATCTTAAAGTATCAATAGAAAGTTTTCACACAGATGTGTAAAACCATCTTGAGGACACCACTGAGTGTAAGATGAATTCTGACTTTGGTAAATTTAAAATGTAAGAGGACATAAAGCTTAGTAAGAATCACAGTAAACATGAAAAGCTGCTTTCAGTAAAGTAAGAGAAAATTATTCTTATAGAAGCTGCAAAAGCTCACATACCATTGTTAGTATTAAACCCTCTGACTCTTAGTTCTGTTGAGAAAAGTATACATTCCTGCAACTGCAATCACAAGAGATGAATGCCATAGGTTCAGGAGAAATACCTGAAACTGCTCCAAGATTTTTAAGCCACACAAAATTCCATAGTCCTTGAATGAAAAGTAGAAGTTCTGAATTGATTTGTTCCATCTTATAACAAAGGCTCTTAACATTCTTATTTCTGAAAACACCAGAAAGAATAGTATGTACTTTCCCCTTCAAAGATGAAAATAATAGAAAATAGATGAGAGGAAGATGAAAACAGCAAATGTAAAACAGCTTTTAAGAAATTCTATATAGTTCCTAAATTCATTTAATCATGACTTGAGTAACCAGACTCTTCTACTATATGTGAACTCAAGCCCAATGTTTGTTTCCTTTTTGTTACAGAGCTAAATGCATAAAAACCTACTCTTTAATTCTGTAGGTCTGTGGACCCTTTCCTTCATAAAAACCCTCTTTCCCCAATCCTCCTGTCAGAAACCAAACCTAACAAGGCCCAAAAGAAGCTATTAGGTCTGAAAATTATTATAGATATTATCAAGTACCTATTTTCACTTAATTTTTTTCTTTGTTCATTATGAAATTACTATATGCTCACTGTAGATAATTTTAAAAATATAGAACCAATATGCAGTCATAATTCCAACACTGCAACTTAACTGCTGTTAATTATTTTTTATTCTGTATCTCATATCTATTTTTAACCAAAATTGTGATAATACTATTATACAGTTTTGTCTCCTTTTGTCACTTAATGCTATATAAATATTTTTTATATTATTAATATTGAAATTTATCTTTAAAAATAAAATTATATCATTAGGGTGGGCAACAGTAGCTCAGTGGCAGAGTTCTTGCCTGCCATGCTGGAGACCCAGGTTTGTTTCCCACTGGGTGTGCATGTAAAAAAAAATGATATAATTAAACTTTGAATGTCACAATTTTAAAGGAAGCACACTATTTTCTTTCTATGACTAAATTGATATTTATTTAACCACACCCAATTTTTAACAGTTGTTTATAGTTTTTCAATGTTGTAATCACAATTTTTCTTTTAACTTACTTTTTGATCAACTTTACAAAAAGTTCCTTGATATAAACTTATAAAAATGTAATAATGGAGTCAAATTTTTAAGATCTTTTTGTATAAATCATCAGACCAATATCCCAAAAGATTTCTATAATGCCAGTGGCAACAGTAGACAAGTGTAACTGTCATCTTACCCTCTCCATTTCTGACAATTTTTTGCCAATTTGATAGAAAGATTTACCTCACTGCTTTGTTGTTTATTACTTTGTATATGTCTGAGGTAGAGCATTTTCCTAAAAGTTTTTCCCATTTGTATTTCTTCTTGGATGAATTGTCAGTTTATGTTGTCTTTCCATTTTTTCTAATAAAGTTTCAGAATGATTTTTTTATTAATTTGAAAGCACACAAAAACTATTATGAATATTAACTATCACATTTCATAAGTGAGCATGTGTAAGTTTGCCAGAAGACAGAAAAATAGCCTCTGGGATGGACAGGCTTATGCAATTTCAAACTGGAGCTCCTAAGTTTTCATTCAGGTGGAGTATTTGCTTCTGTGCATCTTTCTGACAAGATGACACCCATTTCAATAGGGAAAGGTATTTTTCCTTCATGGAATGGTGTGGGAAGGAACTGCAGTTATATATCTACAAACACCACTCCACCTCCCAACTGTGAAAGACGAAGATGGACTCTTACAAAAGTAGGATGCATTAAGGTTATGCCTAAGGCCACTGTTTTAGTTTCCTAGGCTGCTTGAGCAAATATTGTGAAATGGGTTGCTTAAGCAATGAGAATTTATTCATTTATAGCTTTGAAGCTGAGAAAATGTCCAAATCAAGATATCAGGGTGATGCTTTCTTTCTGAAGCATGGCTGTCAGCAACCCTTGGCTTCTTTTTCACATGACAGGCACATGGTGGCATCACTCTCTCTTCCTTCTCTTCTGGGTTCCTGTGGCTTTCTTGCTATCTTTCTGTTTTCATTCAGTTTATAAAGGACTTCAGTAATAGCATAAACACCCATCCTGAATTAGGTGGGTCACAACTTAACTAAAATAGCTTCATCAAAAAGTTATACTTATTTAAAATAGTTTACATCCACAGGAGTGGATTAAATTTAAGAACACATTTTTCTGGGTCTACATACAGATTTAAACCACCACAGACATATTAAGGGTAAGAATTCGGCAAGTGGACCATGTGACCTTTGAGCCACTTGGTAATAAGGTGCATAGAATAACCCTCAAATACAATGCTGAGTGGCTCAGCATCATGTTGTCTCAGTATAAAGGGCATATTGTTTATTTGGATGAATTCCAGGTATTCCAATAGTAAAAAAGGAATAATTTCTTGAATGTTTGAATTGTGAGTTGGATGCATCTATCAGGCAGTGAAAGTGAAACACAAGGCTGAAGCAAAAGTACATTTTAATAGTGATCAGAATATATGTTAGGACAAACTGAATGTTTATGGCCCAATGACTTAAATATGTTAATTTGAGACTAGAAAAGCCCCAAGGAATGCAGTCCAGATCTCCATTCACCTGTGCAACTGACTTTGTTTTGTTCTTGTTTTTCAGTATTAGGTAATTCTACATGGGAAACATGCGATCTGCCATAGACAAAATATGTGTGTGTAATGGGCTCATTTCTATATTTGGTACAAGCATGCACCCAACAGACAACAAGAATAGCACCAAATACATTGATCTTTCAATTCTGATTTACAGTGATTCCTAGGTAAACATTTGTTATATGACTAACCTTTTGATTGAAATAAGCATCTCCCAATCTCAAAATTAAATAATCTCAGATGAGGCAGTCAAGTATCACATAGAATAGTGAATAATTTCAGGTTTTGACCATCAGTTGTGTTGTTTGACCTTCACTGGGAAGTTGAGAATTATGGAGAGATATATTGGATTGAAATAGGGAGTTTCAAGAGACTATATTTCAAATTAAGGACTCAAATTTGTTAATGGGTATAATATTTTAGACACATGGGCCTTCTGGCAGATCAAATCACATGCTGTCTCATGCAGAGGAAAACATTTCTCCTTAAAGTTATCTGTAGAAGATGTATGATTTTCCACAACCTTCTAGTAATGCATAATTGGGAGTCTTCTAATAGGGGATCATTGAAACAAGATAAATATATGAATAGCAAATCTCATTTGGCTTAATTCAGTGTTTTACATCTTGGCTGTTGATAGTGAAATATTTAGTCTGACATATTCCCTTCTCAGAAAAGAAAAAACAGAGTTCAACCAGTTAAGCTATAAATTCAAAATTAATTAAAAAATGAATTGTTCATCCATATTAGTAGCCTGTATGTTAAGTCTGCCCTTTGCCATCATAGCTATTTTTCTTATATAAATTAAAAATGAGTAAGAGCCTAGTCACTTTCAAATTCAAAAGCCCTTTCATTTAGGTGATTTCTTAATCACAAATTACAAATAAAAAGTATTAACAAGACTGGTATATCATATATCACTTCTGATACTTAGATCTCTAGGGCTGTTAGATCTCAAAATTTTTCATCTGAAATATTATTATTTCAGCTGCAATATTAACTTTCAAAAGGGAGATAACAGTAGCTCTTGTGCAGTGTCTACTTCCTGAATATTGGATTTACATTTTATAGGAATATAAACTCTTTGAAAGTTACTGCTAAAATGAAAATAAATAAGTTTAATGTTGCTATTTGTAAAGCAATTTATAATTGACAGTGAAAAAGCTCATGACTCATTAAGTAATGATCCTCCGGATTTCAGTTCATTAATTTTCATAAAATTTACAAAAAAAATCCACATTTTGTTCACTGCATCTGGCTCCTTGTCTACCTAGTACAGAAGGTGTAGTGGAAACGATTTGTGCTTTAGACCAGATAGACTCCTTAAAGTCTTGGATCTCTTACCAATTAGATGCATGGCTATGGTCAAGTGAAGTAATCCCTCTAATACAATTTCCTAAACCGAAAAACTGTGGATTATAATAGATAATTTGGGAAGAATTTATGCAGTCTATCTATAATTAGCAATGAACTATACCTATCATTGAAGCCCCAACCACTTTCCCTTTTTTTACAAGCATCTTTCCATTTCCACCTCTGCCAGAACTGCCAAATAGGAATAAGTACCTCCTTTCAGCCCCATCTAAAATTGCTCTTAACTTGTGATACCAGTTTAGAACATATATATTATAATTCTCATTATATTTGCTGAACAGTCACTGTTGAGAATTTTTTCACATGAGAGTACCCAGTCTTCCTTCTATTAGAATCTTTAAGAGAAATTTACCTCTTCCAGAAATAGTTAGGCTCATATTAACCATCTGGGTGAGTTTTTACCTTATGATCATGATGAATTATAGTATTAATAGCTGTTCACTCTTGGCAATGACTTAGAGCCAAATTTATGTCTATCTTCAGTAAATATGTATAAATTTATGGTAAACACTCTTAGTAGTAACATCAGTTTCAAATCTATTTTATTTCCAAGCCCTTAAGACCCATCTATTGCTTAAACAGTTTTATTTTACTTACTTTGCTTGCTTAATACCAGCCATCCTAAATCTTTTCATGTAAAAGCACATAACAAATAAATTAACAAATATGACTTTGGTCAGTTCAAAATTGCTATCATGATAAAGAAAAAATACATTCTAAGATTTCTTATTTGTCAAACTTTAAACATATTTTCAGTAATATATGTTTCAAGAGTCTGTGTTTTGGTATTGCCAAATAAAAGACAAATTTTGAAAATTAGAAAAGAGAGATTGTTTACTTCTCAAAAGAAGATAATTTGAATACTGAGGAATTCTCTATGGTGAGACATTTTGCTCCATATTCCCCTCAGCAAGTGGCAGTTTATATAGTAAATACAATGAGATTACACAAAGAAAAAAAAGATTAGTTAAGCAAAAAAGTAAGAAATGCAAGCCTTATAAGGGGATGGGATGTTAACTGACAAAATTTATTTATTTCTGTCTCTAAAGTGTTTCAGGAAAATCAAGACCCAGGTTCAAAGAATGTTAGAACATCCTGGCAGTTGCACACCACCAGAGAGTCTGAAATAGCTTGTCTTGCATATAATTTGTCTCAGACATGTGTGGATGATTTTAAGATGTACAGAGAAGCTCACTTTAACTTTAGTCATATATAGATAAGTTAGCTGTTTCTTCAGACACCATGGACCAATTGCATACAGGCCCTCACCAATTCATTTAACCAGTCTCCCCTTTTGATCATCCTATTTCCCAGAGAGTGTGATCACCCAGTATGAGAGTCCTCAGATGTTATTAGACTCTTGAAGAATCTTTGTATTTGCATTTTTCCTTTTTGGATGATTCCATCAGGAGAACTGAGGATTTCACATCCCACAGTTGATGGAGTATCCTTCTTTTGTTTGCATATGAATGGTGCTAGGTAACTAAGCAAGGAAAGGCATGAGAAAAGTCTTTCCCTGTTGTTTAAATGGGATTTATTAATTTGAACAACTAACATTAATGAGCTCCATCCTATGCAGTCCTCAATGAATGGTTAAAGGTGAATAAGAATCAACATTCATTGTTTTTGGAGGACATCTGAGCAGTTGAGCACATCCTTGAAATATAGTTATAAATATAAATATAATAGATACATTAATTTAATAACTCCCTTGCACCATATTCAAATATGCTTATATTAACACTCAAAAAATGCAAACAGAAAACAAAAGTAAAGGCTATACATTTACTCAAATTGGCATCTACTGTTAACTCTATGTACTGTTACTGTAATTGCTCCTTATTACACTATAAATTTCTAGTCATTAAAAGTTCCAATAATTATTACCACACATGGATTTCAGGGAATAAAGCTACTAGTTAGTCACTTTTTTCCCAAGTCATTCACTTATTTCAGCCCTGAAACCACATTTCCATAACCATACCATATCCTGTTTGCTTTTCCTTCAATGGGAAGCTAGTGGTGTGTCTAGTTTGCAAGCTGTCAGAATGTGATATACCAGAAACAAAACAGCCTTTAAAAAGGGGAACTTATGAAGTTGCAAGATAACAGTTCTAAGGCTGTGAAAATGTCCAAATTAAAGCAAGGCTATAGATATGTCCAATTTAAAAGCATCCATGGAAAGGTAACTTGGCTCAAGAAGGCTGATGATGTTCAGGGCTTCTCTCTCAGATTGAAAAGCGCATTGCAAAATCTGTTAGCTTTCTCTTCAATGGCTTCCCAGGGGCTCTGTCTGTCTGTTGACTCTGTCATTTCTGATGGCTTTCATGACTCTAAAAGTTTTTCCAAAATGGTTCCCTCTTAAGGGGCTCTAATTAGCAACCCCATCTTGAATGGGTGGAGACACCTGTCTATGGAAATCATCTAATCAAAAGTTCCACCCACAACTGGGTACAATCAGAAAGGTCCACCCAGTAATACTGAATGAGGATTAAAGGACATGGCTTTTGTGGGGTACATGACAGATTCAAACTGGACGTTCCTACCCTCGGACCCCTAAAAGACATGTTCTCTTCAAATCCAAAATACATTCATTCCATAACTTTATCAGAAAGCCTTAAACCATTTCAGGAACCATGCAAATCCAATACAAAGTCAGAAATAGTACAAAATCTCATCAGTCAGCTACAGGAATGGTCTGTCCTACACAAAATTCTCCTCTGTCTCTGGACTTGTAAAATTCAGAATAAGTTATTTGCTGTAAACATATGAAGAAGGGAAAGTCATAGGATACATATTCCCATTTCCATAGGGAAAAACTGGAAGAAAAACAGGGGTCACCATCACCAGACCAAAGCAGTTTCAAAAACCTGCAGGGCAAACTCCATTAGATTTCAAAATCTGAGTCACTTATCTTTGGGGCTTTAGAAATTGACAGCCCCATCCTTTCCAAGGGCCCAGGCAGCAGCCCACCACTCTCTGGATGCAAACTTGTGGGACATTGAGGAGGATCACCTTTTTCTTGGCTCCACCCTCTCAAAGGATTGAGTGCACATAGGCTCTCTGCCATTTCCAAGGCACATGCTCAATCCCTCCATGTGGTGGCAGCCAGGCTCTCCCCAATCCCCAAGGAATGTGTTCCACCCTCTCCAAGACAGGACATAGCTCTTCCACTGTAAGGAGGGGAGAGGTCCACCCTCTGCTTTGGGGCAAACTCACCCTTTCCAAGAATTTGGGTGGGTCTGCTCTTTTGTTCCAAGTTTTCTTGACTTCAGGCTTTAGCCTCCATGGTTCTGCCTCTTATGACATTCACTTTTTCCCTTTTCTAAGCCTTTTAGTCCAGACTGGCGGCAGTTCCATTTATACAGACCCACAACACTCTTGTTGGCTTTCTTTGTAGTAGGCACAGATCATGTCCCTGAGACAAAAATAAGTTTTCACAAATCCTTCCAGGATTTTCTGAATGGGATCCATCTCCAATCCTGGCTTTTCTGAAATGGCTGACTGGTTCCACATTTGACTAAATCCTTTCTGGAAGCCCAGAATTTTCCAGAGCATCAATTTCTGGTTTCTTTATACCCAAGAATTCAGTTCTCAGCTTATCTCTTTCCTGTGGCATTTCACCATACACTGCAAGGAGAAATCAGGCTGGAATTTCTACATTTCATTTGGAAATCTCTTCTGCTACACATACAATTTCATGACTTTTAAAATCTTCCTTCCAGCCAAAACCACTAGTCGATTTTGCCAGATTATCTGCCATTTTAAAACAAGGATCAACTTCCTTCCAGTTTGCAATAACACATGCTTCATTTCTGTCTAGAGCCTCATAAATGTATCTTTAAAGTCTGGGTTTCTACCAAGTCTCTTCAAAGCATTCTATGCCTGTCAAGCCTCTCACAACTCTTCCAGAATCTTCCCTTTATACATTTAAAAAGCCATTCCAATGTTTGGTATTTGTAAACCACAGCAGCACCCATTTCTCTAGTACCAAAATCTCTTCTAGTTTGCAAACTGACAGAATGCGATATGCCAGAAATAGAACAGAGTTTAAAAGGGGGAATTTATTAAGTTGCAAGTTTACAGTTCTAAAGCTGTGAAAACATCCAAATTAAAACAAGGCTATATAATTGTCTGATCTAAAGTACCCAGCAAAAAAACTTTGGTTCAAGAAGGCTGATGATGTTCATTCAGGGTTTCTCTCTCAGCTGGAAAGGCACATGGCAAGATATGCTAGCTTTCTATTCAATGGCTTCCCTGGGGCTCTGTCCTTGTCTCTCCTGGTTCCCTCTAAATCCACCAATTTCCTCTAGTTTTCCCTTTTTTCTTCCAAATGCTCCACATGGCTCCATCTCCTGAGATCCACCCAACAGAATTCCGGTTCTAGATGTCTGCCAGGGAACACCATGGGGTCCCAGAGTTCTAGATTGCAGTGCACTTGAAAGAGAACCTACTGAAAGAGGGAGACCTCAAGCCAGGAAAGTTGGAAAGAAATGGCCATCTGGTCTCATCATTTATAAAGAAACTTAGAGGATTTCCAAGGAGGAAGTTATAATGCTTGGTTGATATTTAAGTCTCATATTTTATAGGAGGTTCTTACACAAGAGGACACAGAAATACTTTGGTTAGTATGTATGTTGGTTTGAAAAGTTTTATGTACCCTAGAAAAGCCATGTTTTAATCCTAATCCCATTTTGTAAGGCAGCCATTTCTTCTAACCCCTATTCAGTTTGAAACTTTAATTAGATTTATCTCCCTGAAGATGTGACTCAATCAAGAGTGGTTGTTAAACTGGATTAGGTAGAGACGTGTCTCCACCCATTCTGTGTGGGTTTTGATTACTTTATTCAAATCATATAAAACAGGAAACATTTTGGAGAAATCTTGAGAATTTGAATGAGCAGAGAATGCCACAGCACCACAAAGCAGACAGTCCATCAGCCAGTGACCTTTGGAGATGAAAAAGGAATATGCCCCCAGGGGAGCTTCTTGAAACAGGAAGCCAGGAGAGAAATCTATCAGATGATGCTGTGTTTACCATGTGCCTTTCCAGGTGAGAGGGAAATCCTGACCATGTTTGCCATGTGCCTTCTTATTTGAGAGAAAAATCCTGAAATTCATCGGCCTTCTTGAACCAAGGTATTTTTCCCTGGATGTCTTAGATTGGACATTTTTATAGACTTGTTTTAATTGGGACGTTTTCTCAGCCTTAGAACTCTAAATTAGAAACTTATTGAATTCCCTCTTGTTATAAGTCATTCCATTTCTGGTATATTGCATTCCAGCAGCTAGCAAACTAGGACAGTATGATAAATGTACCCATTTCTGATAGACTCTCTGAAATGCATTGAAACAGTCTTATTACTAAGTTGTTGCTCAAATTGCAATTCTATCATGTCTTGGAAGGTTCTGTTCCTGTAATCAATGGTTTTGCCTTTTGGAAAACCTCTTTTTCCTTTTTTTTAAAAATTATAGTAAGTTTCCTGGGTAGCTGTTTAATTATATTTAAGACCTTGAAGTAGGGTTATTTACTCAGTAGAGTGGATAACAGTTACAACCTTCTCTCCAAGTCAGAGTTTCTATTATATACAGAAAATAAGCTAGTAGTGTATCTACAAGATGTTTAAAATTGAAACATTCATGAGTTTACATTTAAACAAATTATACTGGGAGTATCATACTGGGAGGTTTTATTCCGGCAGTAATTGTATCTGGTAAGTTGTCAACATGACCATAGCCTCAAAAATCAATTAGCATGTAATATATACTGAGTGTATTTTTATGCAATTATGCTGATATATATTTGCATATCAAATAATTATCTAAAGTATATAATCAATGGCTCACAGTATCATCATATAGGTGTGTATTCATCACTACAATTTCAGAATATTTTCATTACTCAAAAAAAAGAATACCTCAAAAACCCGTTATCTTTATTATTTGTATTTATTTATTTATTCATTTGCTCATTTATTTATTTGTATCTATTTTCCTATCCATATGGCCATACACTAAATAAATGGAGTGCCAGTCACAAGGTTTTCACAATCACATGATCACATCATAAAAGCTACAGTTTAAATTTCAGGTATTTCCTTCTAGCTATTCTAATTCACTAGAAATTAAAATGAAATACCTTTATAATGCATAAAAATAACCTCCAGAATGATCTCTCTACTCCATTTGAAATCTCTTAGCCACTGACACTTCATTTTGTTTCATTTCTTTTTCCTTTTTGATCAAGAAGGCTTTCTCAATTCCATAATGCCAGGGCCAGACTCATTCCTCAGAGTCATGTCCCATGTACAGAGGAAGGTAGTGAGTTATTTGTAGAGTTGGCTTAAAGAGAGAGGCCACACCTGAGCAATGAAAGAGGTGACACTTAGGCATAATTATAACTAGATAAAACTTCTCCTTTGCAGGGATAAGTTTCATAAGGGCAAGCCCCAAGACCGAGGGCTTAACTTTTTAAATTGGTAGTCTCTAATGCCTGCAAGGGTATCAAGAAGTTCCCAGGTGGGGAAGTTTGATATTTCCACATTGTTACCCAATCCCTCAAGGGAACTTTGCAAATACTTTCTTAGTGTCTTCCCAAATTACTCTGGGAGTATGACCCTAACCTATACAAAATAGCAAGATCTTATCACCATTCAAGCTTCCATGTAATTATGTTTGAATAAATTGACCAAACACCTTAAATTAGATGATATGTACTGAAAATACAAATTTTGTACCAAATAAATGTCTGTTCCTTTGGATGCACATGGAAATATGCAGTTTTAAAATACAGTCAATATCATCCTTTATTCTGTATTCTGATTTACCTAAGGCATAACCAAACCAGCTTCATTCATATCTCTAACTGAAATCTAATCTCTTTTTCAGTGTCTTTAGCAGTTGCTGTATGGAGTAATGCTGACTTTCAGAGCTGCAGACCTCTAAGTCTCAGGTATCACACAGATACCAAAAGTTCCAGGGAACAACTGAGTTAGACAATAACTCAGCATCACAAAATTTAGAAATAACAGTTAAAACACAGAAATAGATGTGACTGCTATAAGAGTTTACAATCTAAACGCTTTTACAATGAGCCTTACTGAACATTCTGTACTCTTTAATTGTTCATTGCCCAATCTCTGCCCATGTTCTATCCCCTGATAACCTCTGTTCTCTAATTCTGAGAGTGTGTATATTACAGTTAGTGGATATTACTGAGACCTTACAATATTTGTCTTTTTGTTTCAAGCTTATTTCACTCAACATAATGTTCTCAAGATTTATTCACCCACCTGCATGCCTGTCAAATTCATTATCTCTTGCAGCCGCCAAATATTCCACTATATGTATATATCACAGTTCATCTTTACTTTCATCATTTAGTGTAACCTTAGGCAACCTCCAACTATTGCATATTGTGAATGCTGCCACCATAAATACCAACGTGCGCTAACTGTCCATTCATATCCCTGCTTTCAGTTTTTTGAAGGGTAAACCTAATAATAAGATTGCAGGATAATATTGAAGCCCTATACTTAGCCTCCTGTGGAATTACCACGCTGCCCTCCAGAGGGGCTGCACTACTCTACTTCCCTACCAACAGTGATCAGTTACATATCTCACTCCACATTTTCTCCAGTGCGTGTGTGTTCTGTTTATTTTTTGTCACTTTTTTATTGTATAATCTAACATATATACAAAGCAAAGAAAGGGAAAAGCAATAGATTTTAAAGCACTCTTTGGCAAGAAGTTACAGGGCAGATCCCAGGGTTTGTCATGGGCTACAATACCATCATCCCAGGTTTTTCTTTTCTTTCTAACTGCCTCAAAATATTGGAGGCAAGAAAGAATAAATATTTTTTTTATCATCACAACTTCCTTTTTGTGAAAAATAACACATACATGAAAAATCAATACATTTCAAAGCACAACACAGCAATTAGCTGTTGAAAAGATTTTAGAGTTTGGTATGGGTTACAATTCTGTAATTTCAGGTATTTACTTCCAGCTGCTCTAAGATATTGGAGACTAAAATAAATATCAATTCAATGATTCAGCAATCATATTTGTTTGTTAAACTCTGTCTTTTCTGTTTAACTCCACCATCACCTTTGATCTTTCTATCCCACTCTTTAGGCATATTTGAGTTATGGCCATTCTAAATTTTTCATGTTAGAAGGGACTGCCAATAATATGGGGCAGGGAGATGGAACTAACTGATGTTCTGGAGAGGCTGGGTCGTCTAGGTTTCAGGACTTGTCTGGTCCAGGGACCCATCTGGAGGTTGTAGGTCTCTGGAAAGTTACCCTTCTGTTTATCTTTTAAACAGTTTTATTCACATCACATGCAATTGAGCCTAAGTAAGCATTCATTCAAAGGCTCCCAGTATAATCACATAGTTATGCATTCAACACCACGATCTATATGAGGACATTTCCAGTTCTTTCAAAGAAATAAGAGGGAAAATAATGAATAAAAAGTAAAAGGAGAAATAATACCACCACCAAATATCCTATACCTCTCCCTATATCCCTCTCTTATTAACACTTAGCTTTGGTATATTGCCTATGCCAAAATTAATAGAGGCATATTACAATGTTACTGTTAACCACTGACCCTAAATGCATTGATTACATTTTTCCATATGCCATCCCGTTTTCGGCACCTTCTTATGCTGACATTCATTTGTTCTTCCATATGTAAAACCTTTCTTATATTTGTACATTTAATCACCATCTCTGTGTACTCTAGGTTTCACTAAATTATATAGCCCAGGATTTTATCCTCTATCTCTCCTTTTGGGTCATGCATACCTCTATCCTCCTTTCTCCTTTAAACATACTTTAACACAGCTTTGTTCAGTGTACTTTCAAAATTGTCCTATCATCAAATAGATTTTGGAATCTTTACAACCAATCCTGCTGAACATTCTGTATTCCTTCAGCATAAAATGCACAATCTATACCCTCTTTTGATCTCCAGATAGCCTGTGTTCTCAACTGCAACTTTCAAAGTTTGCACATTATAGTTAGTTTATAATAGAGAAACCATATAGTATGTGTCCTTTTGTTTCTGGCTAATTTCACTCAACATAATAGCCTCAAGTTTCATCCATGTTCTTGCATGTGTATGGGTCCTAGCTATTTTCTGTCTTACAGCTGTACAATATTCTATCATACATATATACTAGAGTGTGTTAATCCACTCAACATTGATGGACACTGGGGCTATCTCTATCACTTGGCAATTGTGAGTAGTGTCACTATAAACATGGATGTGCAAATGTCTCTTAGTGTCCCTGCCTTCAGTTCCTCCAAATATATACTTAGTAATTGGAATGCCAGATCATATGGCAATTCTATACTTAGCTAGCTGAGGAAACACAAAGCTACCTTCCAGAGCATTTTCCCATATTCCCAACAAGAGTGAATGTGTACCTATTTCTCAACATCTTCTCTAGCACTTGTAGTTCTCTGTATTTTTATAATGGCCATTCCAGTAGGTATGAGATGATATCTCATTGTGGTTTTGATTTGCATTTCCCTAATACCTTCAGTAAGGTCAAACATCTTTTCATGTTTTGAGGCCATTTGTATTTACTCTTTGGAAAAGTGCATTCCATATCTTTTCCCCATTTTATAATTGGTTGTCTTTTTGTTGCTGAGTTGTAGAATCTTTTTTACATTCTGGATATTAAACCCTTATCTAATATGTGGTTTCCAAATATTGTCTCCCATAGGGTGCCTTTTAATTTTTCTAATTAAGTCCTTTATATGTAATAGTGTTCAATTTTGAGGAGATCCCATTTATCTATTTCATCTTTCATTCCTCAAACTTTGGGTATAAAGTTTAGGAAACCATATCCTATCTCAAGATTTATAAGATATTTCCCTCCATTTTTTTTCTAAAACTTTTATGGTCTTAGCTCTAATGTGCAGGTCTTTCAACCATGCTGACTTAATTTCCATATAAGGTGTGAGATAGGGGTACTCTTTCATTCTTTTGGATATGAATACCCAGTTCACACCATTTATTGAGTAGGCTTCTGTGTCCCAGTGGAATTGGCTTGACTGCCTTATTGAAGATCTATTGTCCATAGAAGAGAGGGTCTATTTCTGAACACTCAGTTCAATTACATTTGTCAGCTTATCTACGTTTATGCCAGTACCATGCTGTTTAGACCACTGTAGCTTTGTAATATGCTTTAAAGTCAGGTAGTGTGAACCCCCCCCACTTCATTCATTTTCTCAAGATATTTTTAGCTATTCAGGGCACACTGCTCTTCCAAGTAAATTTGGCTATTGCTTTTTTCTATTTCTGCAAAGTAAGTTGTTGGGATAAAACTGGTATTGCTATGAATCTATTAATCAATTTGGGTAGAATTGTTATCTCAACTCTATTAGTCTTTTAATCCATGAACATGGTATGTCCTTCCATTTATTTGGGTCTTCTTTGATATCTTCTAGCAATTCTTTTGTAGTTTTCTGTATACAGATCTTTTGCAGCCTTTGTAAATTTATCCCTAAACATGTGAATCCATTGGTTAGTATTGTAAATGGGTTTCATTTTCTCGAATTCCTCCTTGGATTTCTCATTAGTGGAGGATAGAAAGACTACTGATTTTTTATTGTTGAACTTATATCCTGCCACTTTGCTGAACTCATTTATTAGCTGTAGTAGACTCACTGTAGATTTTTTGGGATTTTGTATATATAGGATCATGTCATCTGCAAATAGTGAAAATATTACTTCTTCCTTTCCAGTTTGGATATTTCTTTTTTTCTTGCCTAATTGCTTTAGTGAGAACTTCCAGCACAATGTTGAATAATAGTGGTGACTGTGGGCATCGTTATCTTGTTTCCAATCTTAGAAGAAAATCTTTCAGTCTTTCCTCATTTAGTATGATGGTAGCTGTGATTTTTTTCATATATTCGCTTTATCATATTAAGGAAGTTTCCTTCTGTTCACATCCCATGAAGTGTTTACATCAAGAAATTTTAAATTTTATCAAACACCTTTTCTGCATCATTAGAGATGATCATGTGTTTTTTCTGCTTTGACTTACTGGATTTCACATTAATTTTCTTGTGTTGAACCAGCCTTGAATACCTGTAATAAAATCCACTTGGTCATTGTGTATAATTATTTTAATGTGCTGGTGCATTTGATTTGAAAGTTTTTGTTTTGTTTTGTTTTGTTTTTGAGGATTTTTGCATAAGAATTCTTTAAAGAGATTGATCTGTACTTTTTCTTTTCTTGGAATTATTTTGTCTGGTATTGGTATTAGAGGGATGGTGCTTTCATAGAATGAGTTAGGTAAATTTTCTTCCTCTTCAATTTTTTGAAGTATTTGAGCAGGAATGATAGTAATTATCTCTTGAAAGCTTGATCAAATTCATATGTGAAGCCATCCGGTCCTGGACTTTTTGGGGGGAAGGATTTGATGACTGATTTGATATCTTTACTTGTGAATGGTTTGTGGAGGTCTTCTATTTCTTCTCAAGACAATATGGTTTGTTCATGCTTTTCCAGGAATTTGTCCATTTCACCTAAGTTTTCTAGTTTCCTAGCATATAGTTTCTCACATTGTCCTCTCATTATCTCTTTTATTTCTGCAGGGTAAGTACTTATATCCCCTCTCCCATTTCCAATTTTATTGATTTTTACCCTGTTTCTTTTATTTTTTTGGCCTAGTTGATGGCCCGTTGATTTTATTGATATTCTCAAATAATTAACTTCTGATTTTGTTGACTCTCTTTATTGTTTTCATGTTCTCAATTTCATTAATTGTGCCTTAACCTTTGGTATTTCTTTCCATCTGTTTGCCTTGTGCCTAGTTTGTTGTCCTCTAGTTCCTCCAGGTGAAAAATTATTTCCTCAACTTTAGCTCTTTCTTATTTTTAATATAGGCATTTAAGGCAATAAATTTCCTACTTGGTACTGCCTTTGTTTGTTTGGCCTGGGCAAATTCCAGGAATTGAACCCAGGTCTCTGGCATGGCAGATGGGAATTCTGCTACTTAACCACCATTGCACTGCCTTACATCCCATAGGTTTTTGATATGTTATGTTCTCATTTTCACTTGCATTGAGATATTTACTGATATCTTCTGTAATTTGTTCCTTGACCCACTGGCTGTTTAAGATTGTGTTGTTTAGCCTCCATATATTTGTGAATTTTCATGCCTTGGACCTGTGGTTGATTTCCAACTTCATTCCGTTATGATCTGAGGAGGTGTTTGTGTCATTTTTAACTTTTTAAATTCAGGGAGACTTGCTTTGTTACATAACTAGTGGTCTATTCTGGAGAATGACCCCTGAGCACTGGAGAAAAAAATATATATATCCTGTTTTTGTAGGGTGCAGTGTCCTATAAATATTTGTTAAGCCTAGTTTATTTATTTTACTATTCAACATCTCTGTTTTCTCATTATTTGTCTAAATGTTCAATCCACTGATGAGAGTGGTGTTTTCATATATCCAGCTATTATGGTGGAAGTTTCTACTTCTCCCTTTAGTGTTGTGCACTCATTGAATAAGTATTTGATTGCTATGTCATCTTGGTGAATTGTCCTTTTATTAATATGTAGTGCCTTTTTTGGTTCTTTTGTTTTAAATTTAAAGTCTAATTTGTCTGATATTAGTATAGATTTCCCCCTCTATTCCCATTGTTGTTTGCATGTAATATGTTTTTGCAATCTTTCACGTTCAACTTTTATTTGTCCATGGGTCTGAAGCATGTCTCTAGAGAGCATATAGATGAGTCTTGTTTTTTAATCCATTCTTCCAGTATGTTCTTTTGATTGGGAATTTAACCCATTAATATTTAATGTTATAACTGTAAAGTCAGTACCTTCTTTTACCATTTTGTCTTTAGGATTGTGTATATCATAATTTATTTTTTCTCTCTTTTTACCCTTATAGTTACTCTTCATTTCTTCACTCTTCTCTAAACCTCTCTGTTCTAGTTTGCTAGCTGCTGGAATGCAATGTACCAGAAATGGAATGGCTTTTAAATGCTAGTTTACAGTTCTAAGGCTGAGAAAATATCCCAATTAAAACAAGTCTATAGAAATGCCCAATCAAAGGCATCCATCCAGGGAAAGATACCTTGGTTCAGGGAGGTCGATGAAGTTCAGGGTTTCTTTCTCAAGTGAGAAGGCACATGGCAAACACAATCAGGGCTTCTCTTTCAGCTGAAAGGGCGCATGGTGAACATGGCATCATCTGCTAGCTTCCTCTCCTCGTCTCCGGTTTCATGAAGCTCCCTGGGAGGCGTTTTCCTTCTTCAGTTCCAAATGTTGCTGGCTTGTCGACTCTCTGCTTCTCATGGCTATGTTGTTCTCTGCTCTCTCTGAATCTCCTTCATTCTCCAAAATGTTTCCTCTTTTATAGGACTCCAGAAACTTATCAATACCCACCCAAATGGGTGGAGACATGCCATCAACTAATCCAGTTTAACAACCACTCTTGATTGAATCGCATCTCCAGAGAGATTATCTGATTACAATTTCAAGCATACAGTATTGATTAGGGATTTTTCTCTCTTTATGAAATGAGATTTAGATTAAAAATGGCTTTTCTAGGGAACATACATCCTTTCAAACCAGCACACTCTCTCTTAACTATCTTTTCCTATCTGCCTGTAGTTCTCCCTTTAGTATTTCTTGTACAGCAGGTTTCATGTTCACAAACTTTCTCAGTGTCTGCTTTTCAAAAATATTTTAATATTTTTGAAGGACAATTTTTCCAAACAGAGAATTCTTGGCTGGTAGTTTTTTTTCTTTAGGTATCTTAAGTATATCATACCACTGTCTTCTTGCCTCCACTGTTTATGCTGAGAAATTTTCATATAGTTTATCAAGCTTCCCTTGTATGTGATGGATTGCTTTTCTTGTGCTGCTTTCAGAATGTTCTCCTTGTCTTTGATATTCAGCAATCTGATTAGTAAGTATCTTGGAGTAGGTCATTTGGATTTATTCTGTTTGAGGCACACAGTGCATCTTGGATCTGCAATCTATGTGTTTCATAAGAGTTGGGACATTTTCAGTGATTACTTCCTCCATTATTCTTTCTGTCTCTTTCCCTTCTCTTCTTCTTCTCGGACACCCATAACGCGTATTTATGCATTTCATGAAGTCATCAATTACAAGACCCTGCTCATATTTTTCCATTCTTTTCCTTTCTGTTCTTTTATGTGTGTGATTTCAAATGTCCCATCCTGTAGTTCACTAATTCCTTCTTCTACCTCTTCAGATATGCTGTTGTAAATCTCCATTGTGTTTTTCATCTCTTCTATTGTGCTGTATATTCTCAGAAGTTCTTCCATTTGTTTTTTCAAGCTTTTGAGTTCTTCTTTTGTTCAGCAAATGTCTTCTGTATATCCTTCATCTCTTTTGCCATATCTCCCCTCAATTCATTGATTGCATTAAGAAGTTTTGTTTGAACATCTTTAATTAACTGTTTCAACTCCTGTATCTCATTTGAAGTGTTAGCTTGTTTCTTTGACTGGACCACATCTTCATGCTTCTTAGTATGACTGGTGATTCTTAGCTAATGTCTAGGTATCTGATTTCCTTGGTCACTTTATCAAGGAAAAAGTTATTTCCTCTCTTTTTCCTAGGGTTTTCCTGTTGGTTGGATTTGTTCTCTGTCTTTTCTTTCATATTCAGTTCAAACTATTCTAGACCTCTAGTACAGCCTCCATTAAACTGATCAGAATTTTTCAGTTCCTGTTTTTCTGGTTCTTGCCCTGCCTATATGGACCTTCTTGAGGAAGGTACCCCAGATATGATTGACTCCAACCGGGTTTTCCCAAACAAATAGGCCCAGTTCTCAGGAGGAGGATATAATCAGTATCAAGTTTCCTTGTGGATAACACCAAGCATGTTGTCTGTCTTTGCCGTGGAATCCCTAAACTTTATGCTTTTCTGATCCTGCCAAGCAGGTGGCACTTGTGAGACCACAGCTCCCCACAGGATAAAGAGGGGAAGTGTGTTTAATTCTCAGCAGACCCTGTCCCTACCAGATGTGTGGTTGAGACAAAGGCAAGGGAGATGATCAGCTTATGCTGTCTGTTTTCCAGCCCCTGTGGTCTGAATAGACAATCACCATCTGTGCTGGGCCCTGTCTCCCCACTCCTCTTTGAGAAAACAAGCTCTTTAGGGAATTATCTCCTTCACCTGAATAGTTACTTTGTCTCTCAGACAAACCTTAACTCCACCCTTTCCTGAGTCAGTACTGACATTTGAAAATGCCTCAGGCTTTCTTTAATGGGCTTCTAAGAATTGTTTAAAAAAATCCCTTTTCAGTGCTGGTCCCCAGATCCACCCCCCACCCACCACCCCCATGGTGACCAATCACGAGCTGGAGTTTGTACTTAGTGCTCTGTGTGCAGCCATTTTCCAACATTCTGAACTCAGCCAACTCCAAAATCTTTTGGGTTATTGTTTTTGTTTTTTACCCCCATCAGCCCTGCTTCCTCTCTGCTGGGAGAGTCATCAGGGTTCCTTTTCTGAGCTCTGGATTTATTTGTGCTCAGAGCTTGTACTCAACAGTCAGAATTTGTTAATTAAATCTGCTATTGGGGCTGGTTGAGCTCTCCTTCCCTTGCTCCTGGTAGAGACTGCCGCTTTTTCCAATGGAGAAGTTTCTCCAAAATAGTCTCCCCATTCCAGTAGGGAAGGATGCCAGCCTCCACAGTGTGAGATACTTTCTTACAGTTCTGTGTGGTGGTTTTGGCCCTTCCACCCCTGCCAAACTGGTGTAGGATGTGCCTCAAAAATAGTTGTTCTAAACAGTTCCTGGCTATTTACTAGCTGCTCTAGAGGACTAACTAATTTCCACACACCCCTACATTGCCAACTTGCTCCACATCTCTCTCAGGATGTGTTATTAAGGAAAAAAACATAGTATTTTTTCCTAAAGTAAAATGTCTAGTTATGGAATAAGAATGAGAAAAAAAGTTAAGGCAAAACTTGAAAGGATATAGAAATTTGTAGACTTTTTAATAGAAAATAAATGTTATTTCTTATTGTCAAAATTGGGTAAAATTTGATAGGTCTATCTATAACATTTTTAAAACCTTAGTATCAAATGGCATACTGATGCAAAACTAGACTATGGACTGCTCTTTGTTAAAAAGACAGTTTTCTTGGGTTTTTAGTAAGAGATTTTAAAGGTTATCTTTTTCTGAATAATCAGCACAAAAACCAGAGAGTCTGTGTTTTTCCAAATAACTTCTTATATTTTGTGTTTATTTTATCATGTCCCTGATTGTTTTAAAAAATAGGTATTCTCACTTTTGAGGAAAACAAAACAACATGAAACATACCATCACGTCATCTCCTTTCTTTATTTTAAAAATCTTTTACTGTCTCTATAGTCTATAAAAGAGAGCCAAGTACTATTTCACAGTGACCTGTGAGTGTATTTAACCAAATTTTCAAACCTCTTGACAATTTTAGACATTTTATCTTCTCAAATCAAAACCTAAATAATATCATTTTTTACTGCAATTTTTCTTTGAAATGACAAAAGTCCACTGGAAAATAACAAATGACTTGTTCTTTTACCTTGTTAAGAAAGAGGAGCTAGAAATAGGTTTATTTAATATATGAGTTACATTGGAAGTGTCAATTAAAAGGGAACTGCCAACCAAATGTATAAATTGGTCAAGAAGTCCTGGCTCATAAACCCCAATTAAAACTCTGAATTCCTTGTAATCTTTTTATGCATTTTAAGATTGGGAAATTCTTTAACAACAGCTCTGAGCTATGCTCCTGACCATGGACTAAAAGATTCCAAGGGCATCAACACAATAGTCTCAGGTCAGGCCTTATACAGTCTTTGCAAGTAGCAGTCAGGCAAAGAAGCATCACAAAGGAGAGTAGTAGGACTGGAAGCAGCAGAAAGGGTAGCATCACCCAGTCCAGTATTTTTTAGTCAGAGGGTTATCAAGGCTATATTTTAATTTTTCTTAAACTCTCTCTCTGTAAAGACTTTAAAAGAAACAATTTTGGAATCAGATACTTTTTTTGGCTGATTCAGCTTATCGATTAAAGAATGCATTCCATTGTTTCTGCAATGGATCCCTTCTTTTCCAAGGCACCTCTAAGGCATAGGACTGTTCATGGAAAAGGGTCCTAACAGCTTAAAGCTGCTGTTGTTTATCTATATGCTGGCATAGTAAATGGGGATTTTCAACTTCCTTAAAACAAATAATGTCCATAATGTCAAACTTTCAAAGTTGTGACACTTACCAAGAAGATATAGTCTCAGGAAGATAGATAAAATTTTACAGAGCTCAACACAATTGGTGGACCTCAAGATCTTAGAGGTGCTTACTGATGAATTCCAAAAGCCAGAGAATCAAGTGACATCAAGCACAGAGAGTTTATGTGGGTCCCTTCACCTAGTAGAACTGCTGTTACTGGGTTCAACAGCAGCAAACTAACTTTGGATCCCATCCTCATCACCAAACTGTCAGACAAAAGACAAATTTTTTAAATTTAGAAAAGAGATACCATCTATAAATCAAAAGAAAATTTGCAAATTGAGGAAGGCTTTGTGCTAAGACAAAGGGGCTCCATTTTCCCCTGAGAAAGAGTTAGTTTATAAAGCAAATATAATGTGGTTACAGAAAGAAAACATGACCAATTAAGCAAAAACTGTAAGAAACAGGAGTCTTTTTAATGCGATGGGATGCTAACTGACAAAATCTATTTATATCTAACAGGTTCTGGTTTTGGGGGAATCAAGATCCATGTTCAAAGAATGTCAGGATGTCCTAGTAGTGTTACAGGATTGGAGAGTTACAGATAGCTAATCTCAGGTATATGTGGGTGATTTCAAGATGTACAGACAAGTTAGCTTTGGCTTTATTCATATAGATAAGCCGGGTTTTGCATTAGACACTATGAACAAGTTGACTCCAGGTCATTGCCAATTTACTTAATATGATCTCAACTCATTCTTTAACTTTCCACATGTACTTGTCTTATTTGCTCTATTACTTTGTCTTAAGTAGACACAGTGACCTTTTGTCTCCTCTCAGAGATTAACACAGTTACATATTTAAATACATAAAACTGAACAATTTTAAAAAATAACAAGACTTTAGACAAGGTGACTAAATTTAGGGCAAAAAACCAATAGCCTCCAGAGTGATTCAAGGCCTGCACAGCTGACAATGTTTTTTCTTTTGGTTTGTTTTCCTTTATTAAAAGCAAATTTTAAACACCCTTAAACAGAATGTACTTTCCAGGCCTTTAGTTCATGAGGGCCTCCATAATTTTCTGGTTTTACATCTAACTTGATTCACACATTCATGTTACTTCCTGGCTCCTATAGGTTTTTCACATTGACAATCTCTAATCTTATCAATATCTAACCACTAAATAAAGCAAACTATAACAAAAGTCTCCTTAATGGAATACTCTAGGTCTTCCCCCTTAAGTGCAAACCTGTTTCCTTTCTTGATTCCCCTCTTCTATTTTGGCCACTATGAAGGGATCTTGATGAATAGCATCTTGGAACAGAGGGGGTTATCACATGTAATGGAGAGAAGTCTCTGCTGCAGTGATGTGGGAAAATGGGGCAAAAGAGTGGGACAGGAAGAGGGATTGAGTCATACTTGGAGTTCCTTTCAGAGTAGTGAGGTGAAAGCACGAGAAGAAAGGAAAGAGGTGGCTAGCAAGACTAGAGATATCTCTTACAGAATTCATCACTGAAATAAAAGAAAAATGTAAACTCAGTTACAGAAGATTGGAGTCTTCTGAAAATAGTCAGCCTGAAGATAGATCAACAGGAATTATCCAATCAGAAAAAGAAAAAAATTGAAAAAATGAATCCCCAGTGATTTGTGGGATAATATCAATGCTCTACTATATATCCAAATGAAGTCCTAGAAACAAAATATAGAGAGGATGGGAAAATATTTAGAAAAAGAATTGCCAAATATTTCCAAATTTAATGAAAGATTAATTTATAGATTTTCACATTATCATTATACTACAATTAGTATAAAAATTAAGAAAATCACATCTAGGACACCAAATACAAACTGCTGAAAACCAAAGATAAAGAGAAAATCTATGAAGCATATATTGTTTAAAGGGGAATAGCACTGCATCCAATTTATGGTTGCTTATTAGAAACAATAAAGGCCAAAGGAAAAGAACTTTATATTCCGTGAAATATTTTTCAAGAATGAAGGTAAAATAACAGTATTTTCAGATAATTTGAAACTAAAAGAATTTGTCACAAGCAGACCTACATTACAGGAAATTCTGAAGATAGTTCTTCAGGCTTCAGGAAAATGATACCAGATAAAAACTCACTCCTCAGGAAGGAATTATACTAGAAATGATAAATATGTAGATTAGCACAAAAGAATATATTTCTCCTAATTTATTTAAAATACATATGATTATTTAAAACAAAATTACACATATTTGGGGGTTAATTGTGTATGCAGATATAATACATATAGCAACAAAATTGAGTAATTCAAGGTTCTTACATTTCATATGAAGAAGCATGATAATAACTAACTACTTTGGGCAACATTAAGGATGAGTGGCTGTATCATTATTATAACATAAATTTATTGTTAAGTTTGCCAAAGGTAGATAAATTCTAAAAATATTTCTCATCTCCCAATATGCTAGCAGACATTAATAATTGATATCAGGCTACTTTGCTATTGAATCTGAACACATCTTCTGAATCTTTTTCAATTCTATGCCCCAGGAAGCCACTGTTAGTCTCTCAGGGTTGAAACTTTAGATGAAACTTCTTTGTCATATATGCTGTAGAACATGGCCCTCAAAGGAAGATCTCTGTAAAAACTTCATAATGTATAGGACAGTAAATCTATTAATATATTACATTTGAGAGATAAGCCTAGTTTTATGCCCCACCATAAAAAATTATATATGGATATATATGTATATAATACACTCCTAGTAGTAACACTCGAGTATTTCAAAAATATATTAAGCATTCATCTTTTATATTTCATTTCTTAAAAATCCAAGGCCCATGAAAGTTGTCTTTTGCTCAAAGTTACACAGTGAGCATCAAATTGAGTATTCCAGCTAAGACTGTGTTTGACATGAAAGTCTGACTATTCCCTCCTATGGAGGAAAATGATGGTTGACTAAAGATTGAAGATTGTTAGAATGGAACCCTACTGAAGAGAGCTTAGAACCCACAATATGCTATTTTAGGTCATCATCACTTCTGTGAAAATTCATTTTAAAATATTTGACATCTAGTTACTTTGCTTAAGCTCACAGGGAAACCCTTTCATTCTTTTGAACAGCAGAAGTGACTCTCAAAACATATTAGAGATTTTTTTTGTATGCTGGGGTCACATTTCAGTCTTTTTCTATGTGAGTATCCTGTTACTGCAGCACCATTTGTTGATTTTTTTTTGGTGGTGCATAGGTTGGGACCCAAACCCAGGTCTACAACATGGCAGGTGAGAATTCCACCACTGAACTACCCTTGCATCACCCCTAAATATTTATTTTATCTCTTGCCCTGACCTCAGTTCTTTGTTTCATACTAATGTGATATGTTCTCATTCAACTCCAAAATGAAATATTTCATGATAGACATTTGCAGTTTCTAATACAATTCAGAGTTTCGGGGAGAGAGGAAGAAAAGACTATACAGTAAGCCAGATATTATTCTTTGAGTGGAAAGAAAAAAATTAAGGTGTATTTTACACATGACTAAAATTAAGTATTTTATGAGTATTAATTATGACAATGATATATGGAAATCTCACCTCATTTTTGCTGCTCCTATAGACATGCCACATTGTTATTTAAAACTTTCAATAACTGTGTAAAACAGTTATTATTATTATCTTTACTGCTGAAACTGAAGCAGAGAGATGTTAAAATCTTAAGTAATTAGAAAGTGGAAAAACAAAGATTTGAAACATGGTCATCTAAACCACTACTTCAAGTTTAAATGATTACACAAACACACACAAAAATAGAAACAAACAAAACAAAAACAGGAGAAGAAAAATAAACTATTTCAAGTAGACACAGGACTGGAGCACTGATTTTTCCCTTGTATTGGGATTGAATCATGTCCCTCATGAAAGTTATGTCCAGGCCTAATCCATGGTCCTGTGGACATGAATCCATTTGTAAACAGGACCTTTAAGATGATATTATTAGTTAAAGTTTGCCCAAACTGAAAGAACATACTCTAATATGATTGAAGTTCTTAAAAGCAAAGGAAATTGGACATAGAGGGAAGAAGCCACAGGGAGCAACCAGATGTTAGAAATCAAAGGAATCCAGAAAAGAAGGAGAGGGCATCACTATGTGATGAAAAGCCAAGGAACCCAAGATTTGCCAGCCAACCAGCCAGGACAACACTGACACCAAGAGGAAGCAAGCTTTTCAGCCTCTGAAACTCTGAGACAAAAAATTCTTGTTTATTAAGCCAAACCATTGTGTCATATTTGTCATAGCATCCTGGAAAACTATGATTCACTATGTAAACTGTTGTGCCCTAAGTGCTTCTCCAAGCTCTAAATATTTTTCACTGGCCAAAGTAAAGGGATGGTGGACTGCTATCATGTTCAGCAAAACCATATAACAAAGTCTATATAACACAGTTTGAATCCTTTAACATAATTCAAAACAATAACTCACTCTAGTTGCTATGAATCCTAGCTTAAGCATATTTCTAAATGAAATGCTGTTTCTACTCTTCAGTAATATATATAGGAATAATAAGAAAGGATACCTTTCTTACTATAAAAAACAATTATCATATTGCAAAAATTGCCATTCTTTTTTAGTGTTTTAAATTTATATATGTATATACATATATATTTGTGTATTTGTGTGTCTCAAAGGGTTTGACCAAGACATTCTATTCAGTGCTTCCATAAAAAACACTATGGACAATCTATAGTTTTCTGGGAAGAAAAAATACATAAAAACAACTGAACTTTTTATCCATAAATTAATGAATAGACACAATTATTTTTAACAGTTTTCTCTAATGCTTTGACACATTATTGTTCAATTATATAATCAATGCTTTGGTTTGCTAAAGCTGCTAGAATGCAAGTTACCAGAAATGGATTGGCTTTTAGAAACAGGAATTTACTAGCTTACAAATTTACAGTTCTGAGATTGTGAAAGCATCCCAATTAAGGTTCTTTGAAGAAAGACTGCTGGCATCCAGGGTTCCTCTGTCAGATAGCAAGGTGCATGGCTGGCATCTGCTGGTCCTTTCCTTCTGGGTTTCATTGCTTTCAGCTTCTGGTTCCAGTGGCCTCTTCTCTGAGTATATGTGAGTCCTCTCTTAGCTTCTGTGGGGCTTTTCTCTGTAAGTTTTCTGGGCATTTTCTGTCACTTATCCTCTCATAAAGGACTCTAATAAAAGAATTAAAACTCACATTGACTGGGGAAGTCACATTTCAATTAAAATAATCCAATCAAAAGGTCCAACCCACAATAGATCTGCACCCACAGGAATGGATTAAAATAACATGACATTTCCTAGGATAATTAACAGCTTCAAACTAGCACAACCAATGACTAAAAAAAGTAAAGACATCACTTATACTTTTCTATAAATGAACACAATTGAATAAATATGTCTCCAAAGCATTGATTTCAATTTGCAACATAATATTGCACTATGTGGTTTATGTATAAAATTAAAACAAACAAACAGAAAGCCTTATTTCCATTTTAAGTGGATATAATTCTTTCAAATTCTATACTTGCTTCTGGTCAAATATATGCCAATAATATATTTATTACATGAGGTGCAGCAGATATTCTATCTCTCCAATAATTTTCCTTAATAAGTTTTGCTATGCTCAAGGACTTATTACTCATACAAAGAGCAGATTTCTCTGTGAAAATATGTTCCTCAATTTCAGATATTTACACTTCTATACATAAATATTCATTGTGGACCTTGGGAACAAAAAAAATAAAATGGTTGGATTTTCCTGTTTATGTATGCCATATGATCATTGCACTTCCCAACCTCAGGTCAACACCTAGACAGAAATTGAATACTGCTTAGTTCAGACAAAATCATTCCTTAAGGCAACCAATAATTAATGCTTCAAGAATGAATGAAGATGAATCCTTATTTAATTTATTATGAAATCCATATACTAGTTACAAAGGTGTAGGCTAGGTCAATTTTAGTGTTTATTTGGGAATGCATTTAGAAATTACCTGAATCAGTGGAAATGTATTAACTTTGATCAGCTAGAATCTCAGCAACTCAATCTTGCACAGCATAGTCAAAAAGGTGAATGTAGATTTATCTAATCTGTAAAACCACTGTAAAAGTCAATGCTAGCTATGATAGCATCAAGGAACTGTATGGTTAAAATGGTGAAACACTCTATTCTCTTTTGATTTTTTAAGTAATAGGGCTTATTTCAGTGCAGAATTAAAAAAAAAACCTCTGGCCCTTTTGGTATTTGACTGAACTTTAAATATTATATCTTTCCTGGCATGGCTAAATTAACCTGTTCAACCCATATTCACAAACCCATATCTTTGGAACAGTGAAAAGCAAAATATGTAACTGAATGTCAACTACTGCCCTTGCCCATTAAACTTCTGAATTTGTAATTACCTTATTAAACAGGCTTTGGCCAAAAGTTTGTAATATTTAAAAAGAAGTCTGATAAAATGATAAATTATTTTAATGGAGTTGCCAGGATAAGTGTTTCTTCATTAAAGAAAGCTATTTTCAAACTTCAAAAACCATATGCTTATGCATACAAAGCACTAATTGTCAGTCAAGGATAAACTTGCCTCAAATTTCTTTCTTTCTCTTTCTAAGAAAGATTAACAATCACACAAAAATAAGTTAGAATTATCACGAACATAATACTGGCATTCCTATAAAGACATTATTAAAAGCAAATTTTTAATAAAATGATGAAATCAGTTTAAAACATTTCAATAATGACTAAAAATGTATCATCAAAGGTGATAGTATACAATGCCAAAAGTCATTAAATTGATGTATTCATGTTATACTCATATCAATATAGATTAATACAATACTTCTAAAAGAAATGCAGTAATATGTAGCAAAAATCAAAGATTTTCATGTCATTTGATAAAATAATTCCAGTGTTAGAAATTCCTAAGGGAATAGTTCAACAAAACCAAAAGACACATGCACAGAGACCATTCTGGGCAGCATTATCTATAACTGGATAGGTGTTCAACAGCAGGGAAAGCTTTACTAAATTATGGTACATTCACATAATCAGATATTGCACAGCAATGAAAAATGATCACTGTGAAGACTAAGAGGAGTCAACTATTTGTGACACAATTTCAAATGGAGAAAAGAAACCATAGATTGTGGTTTATATTTGACATAAGCTGTATAAAATAGCTACTTACAAATAAGAATAAGAAAGTAATCAGCAAAAGTGAAAAAAACACCTGCTATATTCAGACAGAAAGAATCATGGGTACTGGCTTTTCATTTCTCCAACTATATTTTACTAGTAATATGAATGAAAACATGACAATAAAAATAAGCAAACCAATAATATATCCAATGAGAAATGCTATCTCAGAGCCAGAAAAGCTGAAAGAGTTTTAAAAATTTTGAACCAGGCGCAAGTGTGTGTTTAGCTAATATCACATTCTGTAGGTTACTCTCAGAATCTATTTTCTATGATTATCTGGTAAAATGGTAGCAAGCAAAAAGGAGCAATTATAAGGATTATGTCTCAGTTTGCCAAAGCTGTTATAGCAAATATCACAGAGTAGGTTGGCTTAAAAAACACGAATTTATTATCAGGCCATATTTTTTATGAAAGCTGCAATGTTCTGTTGGTGACACAATCTCTGCCTCTGTCACATGGCAATCTGTCTCTTTCTGCCTACTCCTCTGGTTTCTACTTCTGTGCAATCAGTCATAATGGATTAAGGTCCACCCCCATTCAGTATGGCCACATCTTAGCTTAACAACATCTTCAAAGACCCAGGTTACAAATGGTTTCGCATCCACAAGGCTAGGAGTTAGGATTTGAACATGTCATTATGGGGCACATGATCCCATCCCCAAAGTTTACAGTATTATCTCTAACCCTAACATAGGTTGTGAGTTTTCATAAGTCACTTAACATATGAATTAATCCCATACAGAAGTGAGTTCAAAAATTGGTGATGATGAACACTGTGGCACACAATTCTCATAAAAAATTGGTGATGATGAACACTGTGACAAGTCTATGGCATGTTATTAGCAAAAAGGATATGACACTATCTAACCCAATTGTTCCCAGGTTTATCATATGACACACTAGATAGTGGCAATGACCCATGCCTACTGATTGTGAAGTGTTATGACAGTTCTTATAATCCCAGCCCATACGTGATGTTTCCATATAATTATTTAATACAGTTGATAAAAAATGGCTTTGGAGTACATGTCTATTTTACCCCACCAAACTGTCTTAAAAGACCACTAACATTGCATTGCTACAGTGTACACAGGTTATATAATAATGAATAATCATCACACATACACAGATATTTCACAACCATATCTCATATTTCACAAGGCCTAAAGAGAATTATTGATAATAGTATGCTAGAAAGGACCTAACACACCACCTGTCTTTACAAAATAAAGAGATTTTGGTATTAGCATTAGAACATAAGCCTCATTTAATAGTCATTCATTTGTGTTAACTACTAGAGATAAACTATCATTGGGTACTACACTGTGTCCACTATGTTAACTCCACAAGAGAAGATAAAAAACAACAAAATAGGAAAAATAGACCCACATCACACACAGAAAATAATAGAAATCTATCTATAGTAGGCTAAAAAAAACTTTCAATTTAGAATTCTATTTCAAATGAAAATATTACTCAAGAATTAAGGTCAAATTAAAACAAAGTCACGATAATTTTCCATAAGACACTCCTACCAAATAAAATCCTAACCTTACTAAAGGGCAACCATCAAGAGTAAGGATAGTGCTTCCACAAAGAAGAATAAAGATACAGGAAGAAATGAAGAGTCAAAGAAATGGAACTATGGGGATAAATTAAATGAGCACTGATTAATTGAAGCAATATTTTTTAACATTGAAAACATAGAGATTTTAAATATACAACTAAATAGCTTATAAGTCAGTGAGAAGGATCAATGGCCTTAAAGTGCCCTAAATTCCTTGTTTTGTGGAAGCAGACTGTAAAAATAGTAAATAATATTAAAATTTAATAAGACAGGGAGGGATACATGTTAATGTGTATTCCCTAAGAGAACAGAAACACAGTTTCTTTCTCAAATAGGAAAAAATGGAATAATAACACATAATCAACCTCAAAGGAGGTTAGAAAGGAAAGAAAGAAGAACAGAGATAGATAAGAGAAACAGAAAGCACATAGACAGTGAATTTAAAATTGAATATGTTAACTCGGTTTCAATTAAATGCAATAAATATTCCATTTAAAAGAGAAAATTTCTCATGCTAAATTAAAGAAAGAACAATTTCATTTATGCCAAATGTTTAAAATGACACTTACAGGAGACATACAAGAGTACAGAAAGGCTGAAAAAGTAAAAGGATATAGCCCTATTAATATTCATCAAAATACACTTTAAGATAAAAGTAACTACTACAGACAAAAAGTTTTGGAATCAGGTGGTGGTGATGGTAGCACAAAATTGTGACTATAATTAACAGCACTGAATAATACATTTGTGGTTAAAAGGGAAATTTCTGGTTGTGTATATATATATTATTAGAATACATTTCTTAAAAATACATGGGACTGCACAACATAAATGGTGAACCCTGAGGTAAACCAGGGATTACAGTTAATAGAAAAATTATAAAAATGTGTTTTCATTAATTGTAACAAGTGTACCACACACTAATGCCAAGGTTGAATCAGAGGGTAGTATATGGGAACCCTTAATTTATGTATCATTTTTCTGAAACCCACAACTTCTCTAATTAAAAAACATTAAGTAAAAGGGGAAAAAAGAAAAGTGGAGTATTGGGGGCGAAGGAATTTTTTCAGGACTGATGACAATTTTCAATTTCATGATACTGAATTTGAGGGACATAGCACATTAGGAAGGTTGGAAAATGAAGGCAGGACAGACCACAAGGAAATTACCCCAAAGAAAAAGCAAAAAAGAACCCTCCAATACCAAAAAAATTCTCATTTTACCAATTCTAAATTGGTACTCAAAAGAGATAAAGAAAATCTTACCAAAAACTATAAGGAGAAATAGACACATTCCAACAATAATAATATGTACATGTCAAGAATTGATAAAATATCAGCAGGACAAAAATCAGTAAGATAGAAAAAATCTGAAAAACACAACTACCAAAAGTAACCTTTTTAACGCTATATAAAACATGACACCCAATTACTGAAGGACACATTTTTTTTCAAGCACACATGAAATACTGAAAAATTTATCATATTTTAGTATATAAAACAAGTCTCAACAAATTTCAAAGAATTAAATGATACACAGGAGATTTTCTGACCCCAAAGTGATTAAGATAGAAATCAACAACAAAAAAGACAATTAGAAAACTCCATATTTTTGGGAATTAAGAATTATACTTCTAAGTAACACATCTGTCAAAGAAGAAATCAAAATGAAAATTTGAAAATGCATATTAAATCTCTTAGAATGCAGCTAAATAGCCTTTAGAAACAACATCATATTTTAAATGCATATATTAGAAGAGAAGAAAACCTAAAACATAATGGATTACATATCCTAAAAGAGTAAAATAAACCCAAAGAAAACAGAAGAAATGTAATAAAGAAAATAAAGTAATAACACACAAAAATATTATCAATCAAAAACAGGTTTCTTATAAAGACTAGTGAATCTGATAAATCTCTTCTAAAACCTTTCAACACAACAAAAGCAAAAATTAATGAAAATAAATATTTAGGTAGATAACTAAAAAATAATAAGAGAATGTTATGAACACCTCTATTTCTATAGGTTTGAAAATTAATACTATCAACAACTTACTAAAACTGACTCAGGAAGAAATTTAAAATCTCAGTAATTCTTTTGATACTAAAGGCACTGAATCATTTATCAAACAATTTTCCACAAAGAAAATTTCTATCCTAGTTGTTTTGCTAGTATAATCTACCAATATTCAAGAAATAATTTCAGTTATAGACAAGATATCATGATGATAGAAAAATTCTACTGTGTTCATTTCCCCAAAATTTAATTTTTTATGCCAATCCTAAAATTCAACCTCATTTCTGGGAAAAAAAGAAACTTAGAAAACTAAAACTAAAGAGTATGTACTATCTTAACCTGATAAGGAATATTTAGAAAAAGTTAGAGCAAACTTTATACTTAACTGTAACAGGATGGAAACTTTATTTTCAATTAGGGAGATAAAGCTATCTCCTATTACCAGTTCTGCTCAACATTGCTCTGGAGGGTCTAGCCAATGGAACAGGCAAGAAAAAAATAAAAACTATAAACACTTGAAAGAAAAGGACAAAACTGTCTTTATTCCCATATGAAAGAATTGTATAGAATGAAAATTTAAAAGAATCTAGGAATGAAGTATTCAAATTAGTAAGTTTGTTGGATCAAAATCTACATTAAAACTCAATTGTCTTTCTGCATACCAGCAGCAAATAGTCAGAAAATTATATTTTTAAATGCAAGCTATTTAGAGTGGAATCAAAATATCAAATGCCTAAGAATATATCAAAAGGTGCAAGATGTCTTTGGGTAAAATTTTAACTTTATTATGGAGCATTAAAGATGACCTAGATAAGTACAGATATTATTTCCATGGACTAGAAGACCCAGTGTCTTTTAAATATATCGTTTCTTTCCACATTCGTTCATAGACCTAAGATATTTGCAATTAAAATAACAGGAATTTGTGACACTTGACAAGATAATTCTGATTTTATATGGAATGTAAAGGACCAAGAATAACATTGGATAATGTTACTGCTACACACAGATCCCCTAGGATCCTTTTATCTATTTTTGTGAATCCCTTACTTGTTAAATGCACTTTCACTTCTAACAGCCAGGACCTGCAATACTTTATTGGAAAGACATCCTTGTCCAGAGATCCAATGAGGGCTAATCCATGAAATTATAATAAAAGAAGTAAAATATTGGTCATGAAAAGCAGAAAGTCTAGGAGCATGGTGATCAAAATTGTAGTCTTCTAAAGCTTTATATTGTTTGAGGTGAAAACACGATCACTTGAAATTGTTAATTAAATTACACATCTTTTGGGGATACCTTAAAAATACAAAGAGAGACTCCATCATTCAAACTAGATAAGGGGAAAGATGAAAAGTAGCCAAAAAAATCAAAATGTATCAATAATAAAATAAATTAAATGGAATAAACTGCTTAGTCGCAAAACACAAATTGTGAAATCAATTATTTTAAAAACCTGGATACATATTGCTCTAATGCTATCACCTAAAACAGGAAGAAAATGAATACTTGAAAGCAAAATATGAGAATAAAGATCTGTCCAAGTCAATATTTAATGAAAGAAGTCTGGTATAGTCATAACACAGCTTGAAAAAAAATTACCAGAAATAGAAGTTAATTGTAAATCTGAATGAACCTATTAAAATAAATTCAAAATATATAAGATAAAAATGTACAGAACTAAACATACTAACAAACTCACCAATGCAGTAGAAAAGTTTAAAACTTCTAATTATTAAGTCAAGCTAACAAAAAAATCTGTAAGGAAAAAAAAAGATTTGACCTGCCCAATCAAAAACTATGGCCAAACAACAGATGAACAACATTACACCTTTGAAGAGACTTTATTTTCTACATCAAATGAAATAACTGCAAAAATCTGTCCTTACTACACTATAAAGAAAATGCTTCAAAATGCTAAGATAGTTTACATTCACTCAGCACAAAAAAGTATGTCATAAATCAATTACAAAAAAACTAACAAAACAAAGAAAAAAGGTAACGTTTGAAAAATTAAATGGAAATTCTAAGCGTCATGAAAAAAATCAGAACCAAAATAAATATTAGAATATTTATAGAAATTAATGATAACAGAAGTAAAGTTTGTGGAAGAAATTTTCTAGTACTAAATATTTGCATTTGAGAAAAAGATTTCTTAAAACAAGAAGATAACAAGTGAATTAAAAAAGAACAGAATTAACCCAAAGGAGTAAGCAAAAGAAAACGATTTCAAAAAGTGAGTTAAAAAGAAAAGATGAAATAGTGAATCAACAAGTAAAAATTGATTCTTTGAAAAGACAACGTTAATGATTACCAGGCAAAGAATTGTTGGTGCCTGGGGTGGTTCAGTGGGAGGATGCTTGCCTTTCATGTGAGAGACCCAGATTCCAATCATTTATCAACGTTTTTATTGATTAATGTTGCAACCTTTGGTATACCTTCATCTATATAGCATACATTGAGCACCTTCTGTGTGTTTTCCCACTGTGATGTGATGGAACTCTATAAGAATTTTATATTTTCTAATATGAAAAGATTGATGCAGAAAGCATAGGATTAAACCTTTATGACCATGGCTATAATGCAGAAAACATGAGTAAGAAAACGTAAAAAAAGATAAAATTTACTTTATCAAAATTAAATCCCTATGTATATCAAAAACATTATCAAGAAAGTGAAAGGGCAGTGCACAGAATGGAATAAAATAGTTGGAAACAATATCTGATAAGGTTTTCACATAAAAAATACTTAAAAATATATCTCAACTGAAGAAAAAAATGACAACTGAATTAAAAATCTGTCAAAGTTCTTCAATAGCCATTCTTCTAAAGTCATATAAATGGCTAATAAATATATGAAAAGATGCTCAGCATCATTAACTATTAACGAAATTCAAAGCAAAGCAGTGAGATAGCACTTCACATGCACTAGTGTGGCTGTTGTCAAAAGGAAAACTAACAAGTGCTGATGGGAATTTGGAGAAAATGGAACACTTATACATGGTTGGAAGGAATGTAAAATGGTGAAGACAATGTATAAAACAGTTTATTGTTTCCTCAGAAAGTTGACCATAGAATAACCACATATTATGGTTGCATTCTTGTGTCAACTTGGCTAGGTTATGCTGTCCAGTTGTTCGGTCAAGCACACACTTGTCTGGTTACATTTGTGAGGGTATTTTGAAGATGGATATGGATCTATAGACAGTTGATTACAAATACAGCTGATTGCATCTCAACAAGGGATCTTGCCCTCAGCAATTTGGGAAGCTTGTACAATCATTAGGATGGAGATTTCAGAAGTGAGAAAGAATTTCTATCTCTACATCAGACAGCCAGCTTCTCAATGCCAGAACATGTTCAAAAGGCAGGAGGAGCAGGTGGGTTTCCTGCTGGAGATCTTTATGGGTGGGGGTGACCCCTGCCCTCTGAGCTTCCTCAACACCTGCTACAGGTAGTGTTGCACATGGCAGGATATGCCACAGAAAGGAGAAATCAGCATGAGTCAGTACCCACCCTACAATGGACAGAACATTCTGACAAAATTGACCAGGAATGGGCACTACAGAAGGAATTTTGGTGTAGGAAGGGGCCAAGGGAAAATTGAGGGAAGTTTAAAAATGGGGAAGTGCTGAGTGGTGTCCAATCTTGAGGATGGCAGAGATCTGAGCAGTCCAGTTCTGGGCTCACTGAGTGATTACGAGGGCTGTCAGGAAAACCAAGGCAAGAGATTCCTCGAAGAGCTCCAATTGTAGACCCTCAAAGTGAGAGGGTTGCTGGCAGTGCTGTGCTTTCAGAGCATGGGGAAGGACACGGGTTCACCTCTTTGAAGAGCAGGAATAATGTAAAGGTGGACTGAGGTGTCCACAAGCAGATGGCTGTGATGCACTGGAGTTCTGAAAATCCTGAGAGACAAAGATGGGTCAGCTGCCATCAGCACTCAAAAGGGAATGCTGGCTGAGCCTGACAGCCCAGCAGGATGAGCAGGTGAACCACACTAGAGGGAGAAGTTGAGGTATACATCAACAGACAGCCTGGAGGATTGCCAGGCAGTGGGTCAAGAGGTAGGTTGGACCAGAAACCCGAGAAACTGTGACTTCTCTTTCTCAGGGGACTTGCTGGGGGTCCACGTGCAGAGTCATCTCATATCTCACAACTCCACCTGGCCACATATGCTGGTGGGAGGCATGGTCACCTAAAAGGAGATGCCAATAGTCTCCAGAGCACTGTATGCCCTGAAAGCAAGTGTAAATATTGACATATAATGAACTCATAGAAAAATGACCAGGATTCTTAATCTGATCTGCTCAAATGGTTATTTTGGCACAGATATGAAATGTGCCCTTTCTGCCTTTCCACCTACAACTTCATACCCAGAAATGTAAATTGATTGAGTTATTTTTGAGACTGGTTTTGTCAGAAAAAGTGGACTGCTGTACAATAGGTAATATTTAAAGCAGGTGGAGAGACCATTTTGAGCTGGTCTGAGAATAGTTTCTAAGTCAGACCAGATATATAATGCTTCATGGCATAATGCCACTACTTCCAACACTAGGAAATATCAATTATTTGTTTTGAGCCAAACCTGGGAGGATCAGATTCTGAGATGCACACATGGAGAGCTTAAATATGCTGTCAGCACAGCTCTACAGAGAAACTGGGGGAAACCAACATTAAGTGATGTTATTTACCAGAACTCATAGAAGATGCTGAAATTTAATGGCATTTACCATGTAACCTTGAATTTTTCTAATAGTAATATCATCTCTAAGTGGAAAACTAAAGTGCTGAAATTTCCGTGATGTGTCAAATGTGATTATTAAGTTCCAGTCCTAACAGGTACCTGTGCAAGGCCATTAACAGATAGTGATGGTGTCAAATTCATAGAAGTAATTATTGATGTTAAACTATTTTGGATATGTGTAGCAAGAACTGTGCATACATTCATGCTCCTGCAGGTCTCAGTGGCACCATTGAGAGGAGACATGACTTAAGTGGCCATGGAGGGCTCAGATTCACCCCCAGCATGTTCCAGACTGAGATCCTTCTTGGTGGGGGGAAACTTGCCTATGATTGGTGGTAGAGGGGTAGTGGCAGGTGTCCCAACTGGTGCTTTAAGTGGGGGTGGAAAAATGTGGCTGCCTGGACCTGGACACCCAGGGGAGACTCCTTGCTGTGAAAGACAGGGGTTAATCTGATTGCAGGAAAACCAAGAGTGGGCTTTAAGGGCATATATGCCTGATAGAGACATGCATAATTTAGCACATGTTAATGCCAAGGACATACATGTGCAGCTTAGATGTGCATGCCCGTCTGGGACATGCACGTATTCTGGGGGAGTGTGCCCATCTGGGAGATATATACCCACTTGAGACATATATGCCCATCTGGGACATGAATGCTTTCCTGGACATGAGCATCCTCCTGAGACATGTGTTCCCCCTGGAACATGAGTATCAACCAAGGACATTTGTGCACATTTGGGACATGTGTGCTTGCCTCAGATGTGTTTACTCATCTGGGAAATGAATGCTCACCTGGGACATGAATGTGCACTTGGGATATATATGCCCACTGGAGACATGAGTATTCACCAGGGATGTGTGTCCACCCGGGACAATATTTACCACTTGGGACATGGGTGTCCACTGGGGATACCGGCCAGCCAAGTTTACCTGGCATTTGATATGAGGACACCACACAGTGTCCCCATATGGATTGGTTCTTGAGACATAGAGCAGGAAGGAGCAGGTAGGAGGGTAGGTTTTCAAGTGTAGGTGGCACCTCCCTCTCTCGCACATATGGAGTTTCATAGGCACTGGCCTTGTCTGAGGACTCCAAGCTCTTCTGTTGTCTGACTAGAAGAATAACTTCTAGAAGATTTTCTAGTTTCTAGAAGTCAGTGCATTGTTTAGGTATGGAGGTAGAGTGAAAAGGGGGAGGCAAATTCAATTCACTTTAAAAGAAGATGAAACAGCCCCAGCAGCAAACACAAAGCCTAGATGCAGAGATCAGGTAGGAAACCCTGCAATGAACAGGGAATTCAGCTCTTCCATGCCCATGTGTTCTGGAGCTGCTGTCCATGGAGACCCTGCCCTACTCTAGTAGCTGTGCTCCCTCCTGCCTGCAAGGCCAGTTCCTCAGCCCTGAGTCTGAGGAGTTACCAGGCACAGCAACCCGAGGGAAGGCCCTCACCACTGTGATAGGACCTGCCCCCAGGAGTGGCCACCCTGGGTGGATATCCTAAATTCTGTGATAGTGCCCACCTCCAGGTGTCACAGCTACTAAGGCCTCACAACAAGAGACCATTCCCCAATCCCCATCTCCTGTGGTGTCTGAGGTTGCATGGTGGTGATGAGATTGGCCTGGAGATTCTGGTTTAGCCTCTCTGTTGGGGTCCTCCCAAGGCTTTGCCAAGGTGAGGAGAACACTTCTTGGGGACAGGCTCCTCTGTGGTCATCAATGCCCTCAGTATCTTCTTAAAGCATGTTCATAGGGCTGCATGAGCACCCTCTAAACATGGAAGCTTAACTGACCACCCACCAGCACAAGATAGAAGCTGCTCTGTCTCTGCAACTAGTCTTCAGACCCTGAAGTCTTCCCTGAGGCCTCGCTCACTTACAATCTACTCCCAACTAACAGCATCTCCTTCATCCCCCGGACAGACTCCAGAGGACCTCTCTCTATCCCACACCAAGCCCAGGCACCATGACTTATTGAAAAGTTGAGATGGCCTCTTTGTTCTCCCTTCTCTAGAACTCACAGGGAACTTTTCCCAATGACAGCCAGGCTGGGTGTGCCACAGCAGCACCTGGGGACATAACATGGGCTCACAACCTGCCCTTGTCTCATCTCACTCAATATGCCTTAGGGCAAAGTGATGTCATCAAGCCTCCACCTCATGCTCTCTATTCACCCCCTACCTCACGCTACTCCCTGCCTTCACTTGGATAGGGCATGTAGGCTTCTCTTCTGCAATGCCATTGTTAGGGATATACATGGAAACACTGAAAACAGGGACATGGTTGGATATTTGCACACTGTTTTTTATGGTGGTAGCACTTAGGGTTTGTAATGGATAGAGGGGGGTATATCAACTGAATTGCTTCTTATAGAGGGCAAAATAAAGTGGTTTCTAGGAATGGAATCTATTCCTGGTGAAGATGCTGTGAACATTGTTGAAATGACAGCATAGGGTTTGGAATATGGCACAAAATTAGTTGATAAATCATCAGCAAGTGATGAAAGAATTGACTCCAATTTTGAAGGAAGTACTACTGTGGATAAAATGCACATCAAATAGCACTGCATGCTACCGAGGAATCTTTCATGAAAGGAAAAGTCAACGTGACAAACTTCTCTGACACTTTATTTTAAGAAATTGCCACAGTCACTAGTAACTTCAGCAACCAACACCCTGAACAGTTAGCAGCCATCAACATCAAAGGGAAGAATCTCCACCAGTAAAAAGATTATGATTCGCTGAAGACCTATATGATATTTAGTGTTTTTTAGAAATACATTTTTATTTCATAATTTTTTATTGATGGCATTTATACCATGGTTTAGTATGCTACTTATACTGTAATAAACATTGTTTTAATATTAAACTTCCTGATTATCCAAAATAATGTGGGTCATGACTCCCACATGTGCTCATCTCCCTGGCAATGTGGGACAGAACTCTAGAGATTCTCTGGGACCAAGCATCATGGAATTGAGAAAGCCTTGTTGAACAAAAGGAATAAGAGAAATAAGCTAAATGATACTTCAGTGGCTGAGAGATTTCAAACAGAGTCAAGAGATTATCCCGGATGTTATTCTTATCCATTATATAGATATCCCTTTTTAGCTTATCATGCATTGGCATGGGTGGAGGGAAGTACCTAAAATTGCTGAACTGTGGTCCAGTAGCCATGCTTCTTGAAGACAATTTCATAATGATAAAGCTTTTACAATACCATTTACAATGTGACTGTGTTATGGTGAAAATATTGTGTGTGATGTTCCTTTTATCCAGGATATAGACAGATGAGTGAAAAAATATGGAAAAAATAAACAATAAGGGAGTAAGAAGTAATATATACTGTGTAGATTAAAATACCTGCAGTCAATGAGAAGGAAGGCTAAAGAGTATGGTATTTATAAGTTTTTTTCTCTTTTCTTTTTATTACTTTTTCTGGAGTGGTGCAAATATTCAAAAAGTGATCATGGTGATGAATACACAAATATATGACAATATGATGAGCTGTTGATTATACACCAAAAATGCACTGTATGTGTGTGAAAATTAGTCAATAAAAATATTTTAAAAAGTCACCATGTCCATTTCAGTAAATATAAAAATATATGATTGATGCTTTGTACAATTCTAATTTTGGTCCACAAAACCTGGATCATAAAAGTCAACAAATTCACTTCAACAATCATCAATTTTTAAGAAAACTTCCAAATAGATTAAGGCAACTTTGAATAATGAGATTTACATAGTAAGACCTGGACAAGACTAAAACAAACAACAACAAAAAATTTCTAGCACAAAACTAAAATTTCAAGTTCTCTATTTTATGCCAAAAAAGTATAGAAACAAAATAGTATTTACACATTTTATCATAAAACAATGAAAAAGGCAAGGCAGGTGATAATCAAAAGAAGGAAAATACAGGAATAGCATATAATTATTAAGCTGAGAACTAGATAAATGTAACAAGTCCTGTTCATGGGCCAATGTTAATCAGGCTTCTTCTATCAGAACATTTTAGTGCTCAACGCACCCAACTCACTCACTTCACACATACACCAGCACAAACTTAGCCTATAAATCAGTCATTTCAACACCCTCTAATATATACAAAACTCCTCAAATATAACCACAACTTCAAAGAATTCCATAAATGCATATTAATGCACACTAAGGTGCAGACAAAGAGGTTCTATACAAAGTTGAATATTCAGGTCGAGGCTCTATTCCTGGGTACACCCAGACCAGGTAAAATCAGTGAGTAATTTGCTGCATCGTATATTATTTTTGTGAAGAATCTGTCATCAGTCCAGCTATTATTTAAACAGGTGGGTTGGGGTTGGGGTTTTCTATAAAGAAAGAGCAAGGAGGAAAATCCCAAAGTTAAAGGTGTCCTTAGGCAGATCTGACTTCAGATAACGTCAGCACACAGTACAATCCCTTGTCTAAATGCAGGGCACCAGCTCTTATTAATAAAACTACTGGGAAGAAACCATTGTCACTTTATTTCCTGCATCTAGCAGCAGTTTATCTTGTGAACAGAAATAAGAAAACATATATTTCCCCTTTGATCCCCCAGTAAATGTTTCTGGAGACTGGTTAAATCGAAATCCTCCTGAGACTGAAGTCTGGGCTGGAACTACATGTGTGGCAGGATTTGCACCAAATGTGAACACACCTGATGGATTATTGTTTGTTAAGTTGAAATTTGTTGTTCTGCAGTTAAGTTGGAAAACCAAACTAGAATTAAGAGTTGTTCCAGAGTCAAATGCAGACCAACTAGGCTGTTATGCAAACACAGGAGGCTGGTTACTGCTTGACACTGTACAAAAAGTAGGTGGTGGTTCAGGCTAAGAATCCATTGAAAATAATATTATTGAAGATGATACAGCTCTAAAGCCTGGGGGATTAGGGTAGTTGGCACTTTGACTTTATCCAAATGTTAGAGTCATTTTAACACCCAATGCTGGGCTGTCAGATAGTGTTGAAGGTCCAGTACCAAATACAAAGGAGGATCCTGCAGAGTGAGATGTGGTTGTAGTTCCAAAGTTGAAACCAGAGATTGAAGTGTAATTACTACTGGCTCCCAGAACAAAGACAAATGGGGTGACAGCTCTGCCAATGCTAGATGTGGTTGCTGGTTAGCAATCTTGAGAAAATAGCAAAGACTAACATGTGCTGGATTCAGCAGAGTTTCCTAAGGCAGAGCTGCTCACAGGATTGCTGACCTGTCCAAACACAAATGTGGCCACAGGTGGATTGGATGAAGAGATAGTTCTACCAAAATGCCACAACCAGATGAAGTGGCTGGTGTACATGAACTAGAGGAACTGTTGTTTGAGAAATTAAAACCTGGCTTTGCTTTTCTTAGATCAGCCATAGTATTGGTTTGAGCTCCATAAGCAAAAGCAACCTTTGTTGACTGTTCTGATTCTGTCTCAGATGGTTTTGTCATGTTGAAATTAAATGTTGACTTTGTAGATTTCTCATCTTTGATTTGTTCTAAATTTCCATAGGAAAACAATGCTTGGCACTTTTAATTCCTATGGTTCCAAAGCTGAAGCTGCTCTTGTTCTCAGATGTCACTGCAGTAACAACAGCAGCAGGGTCAGGGTTAACAACGTCCATCCCAGAGCTGGTCTCACAATCCCAAGTTCCCACTTCTGGCTTCAATTTGTGTCCAAAGCCTGTCGCTGATGCAGAGATAGTTGGTTTGCCATTTATATTTGGTGTGCCAATTCCAGTCTGTTTAGCAGCGCTTCTTGGTGGCATCTTTGCAGCTTGACAGGCCATGCACATCTCATCTCTAACTTTGTTCTGGAGTAGACATGTACCACACTGCCATGATGGTTGAGCTTTTAAACTTCCCCCAAGTCCAATTACACTAGAAGTAAAGCTACTTACTGCTGATTTTGTATAAATTACCTGGCTTGTCATAGTAGGCTAAGCAGCAAAGAATCTGCCTTTAGTGATATGAAATCAGGGGTTTTCCGAACATATAGGACACTTCCTTACCTCAGAGATTTTGCATGTCAAAAAGTGCCCTCAGGATCTTCATCTGGTTTCTTCTTACAGCTTGGACTATTCACAGTGGTGATATCTTAAGTTGAAGTACTTATCATTGGGTCTGAAGAACAACTAGTGTAAGAAACTTCTGTTTTTTCAATAAGCACATTAAATGGAAATCCAGCAGATGATGAAGTTAGTATCTATGTCTCAGTAAATTTTATAATTGGAGATGAAAATGTAAACACAGGACTGTCACTGCTGCTTGGAGAAGTCATTTGTACCTTATTGTTTAATGATTGTGAATGACTGATGGGTGATGGGGAGGAAGGTGTGATCACTGAGGAACTAAAACTGCAGGTAGTCAGTGACGAACAAGTGATTGGTGGAGAGATTTTTGGTAATACTGGTATTCCATGTCCTGATCCACTGGCAATTTAGATTCAGTGAAGTGTTTTCTCTCTCTCTTCTTATTTTGCAGCCTCCATTCCCTATTCCAGAAGATAATCCATTGCCTGAAGGCAGACTGAAATTTGGATCTGGAAAGCCACTTTCTTGTTCTCTATTTTGTCCTGGTGTCTCATTTTTTTCATATTGTGTATGGTACTTATTAACTATTCTTTGATTAGTCTTTCTCAATTCATGAAATGGGGTCAGGGATGGTTTAAAATACACAGCATGATTTGTTGCTATGGAAACTGGCTTTGGGATCAAGAGTCTCTGAATAGGGGGATACTGAGAGTTCACCTTAATCCTTTAGGCATGAAAATCTGTGGAATCTATACCACTTCTATCGAGAGGATTCACAGGAGAAGAAACAACTAAAGGATTTTTTTTTTACATCCTGTTGAGGGCTGGACATGTTCTGTAAGGATTGTAATATTCGCCGAGCTGCTAAACTAGTCACACCAGGAGATTGTGCATTGTGTTGCTTAGCTTTCATCTGTTTACTAACTGGTGCCTGGTAAGGTGTAGTGCTTAGTTTAGGCTGTACTGCAGCAGCTGCTGCCCCACTATATATTGTTTTGACAGGGTAAAAAGGAGAATCTCCAAGCTGATATTTTTTAAGGCTTGAAGAAATCCCAAGTGAAGAGGAAAGTGTTCTAAAGGCAGCCAAGTTGAATGCTGGTTTCTTTGAGCTGGTGGCAGTGTGCTGTGGGAGTGCATGAGAGGGCTCAACCTCTGTGGACCACAGACATGGGACTGAAATATTCTTTGGAGCAGCTATATCTTTATCAGAAGCTCTTGAAAGAAAACCGCTGTTAGTTGAGCTGCTATCATCATGCTGAGAGGTAGAATCTTTAAATTCCTTTACAAGGGAAAATCCAGCACTGCCAATTGGCAATGTCGATGATGTGGAAGGCTGGTGCTGTAAGGCAGGGGATTCCAACATGGAGAAGCTTGGGTGGTGCTGATGAAGAGAACTTATTGACTTATCTGCATAATTTGAATCAGCTCTAGTTGTTGAGGGTTCTGCATTATTGGCTTTTGGTGCAGGACTGATCCTCCCATCATTAGTATTGAAGCCCTCCTCAGTGGCATGTGTGAGATGCTCATCTTCTCTATTTTCCTGCCCACGTGGTACCTCCCCTCTGTCTGCTGAGCACCTGTATACATCTTCATTCCTATTGAAGTATCTCTGCAGCCATCCTGGCATAATATTCCTAATAGATTCGGTAAGCCTGCTAAGGATACCCCGACGCTTCTGTCAAACCTGTGTGTAAGGATTAACTGGCCCCTGGTGGCCATGCCATGTCCAGATCTTGCCACCGCCCCCTCCTAGTGCTCTGGCTCTGGAGGCCATGGCAAGGCTCTGCGACTTCTTGTCCCGGCTGGGAACAGAGCGGGTAATGGGGTAACTAAGGGGAGTAGAAGAGGCAGAGGTGGGACCTTGGGACAGTACCTGCCAGGATCTAGCCCAGTTGTCCTCTGGATGGGGGCACAGGCACCCCGGGGATGGCGAGGTTGAGAGGACAGTAGAGCAACAGTGAGCACTGGCAGAGAGGGGGCTTGGCAGCAGAGAGACCAAGAAACTTAGGTCTGGTAGCCACTGGCGGAACCCCGCATCTGTGACGTCACGGTCTCTATGGAGAAGCCCCTCAGAGAAAGGCGTGGGTGCCGCACGCCCTGCTGAGGTCCAGCTAGACCCACGGCCAGTGGGGATTCTTTCCCATTGCCTGGGCGGTCGCTGCTGCACCTGAGGCCCCCGGCGCCGCCTGCCTTCCCTTTGAGCACAGCACCGGCCCCTCTGCAGTGGACAGCGCAGCTATACCTATTCCATTGTTTTTTAATTAAGGTATGTCCATGCTTTTTATAGCATAATTCTGTTGCGCACTTAATATACTGCAGCATATTGTGAACATAATTTTTATATGCACTGGGAAACCAAAAACAACGTGGGATTCAGTTTATTGCAAAGCTTGCTGAATTACAGTAGTCTGGAACCAAAGCCTCAATATCTGGGACTGGCCTGGATAAAGATTAGGGGCTGCCTAGTGGTTTGGTGGGGGGGAAGGAGGGATGAGTAAGTGAAGGCTAAGAGATTTTTAGGAACTGTGATATTTTTCTCTCTGCCTCTCTTCCCCAAATTTAGCTAATTTATTAGATTTCTTTGTGTCCTACTCTGATGATTTTGGCACTATGGTAGTGCAATATAAATATAAGATGTGATGCTTTCTTCACACTATCTGGAAGCAAAAGTTCACTGTTAGCAGTGGGGTCAGTGGCAGTGGCAAGAGGGAAAAGGCAGAGTACTTGTCTTTCATCTTCAGCACTAAGAGTGACAAAGTGAATTATTTATTTTATTTCACAATTGGAGCATGTCCTCTGAAGACAGATGCTTTCCGTGCACTTCAGCCGACATTTAGCCAGACCGCTGCCCTCTTGAACATTCACAGTAACCCTCAAAACTCTTCCCAGTCTGCTGACCATTTGTACTGTGCTGAGGGATGTGGAGATGCAGGAGCTACAGTGAATTTTTTTAGGAGATTTTTACATAAATGGAAAATTATGGCAAAGTGGAGGAGAGGAGCATGTGTGATAATCCATTTGAGCTTGAACTCTACTAGCCTTCAGGGCAGACAGTTTATGAGCCCACCCTTTGCATGTGTTCCTTTTCTTCAAAATTGCCTTTGCAGAGACTGTTTTTCCATAAGGTTGACACTCCTTCCCCAGGCCTTGGCCGTGGTGCTGCCAGGCAGTCCTCAGATATTCATTTACTGTGCTGATCCCACCCTGAGATGCTCCTGCTGCTGCTGCTGCTGTTATTGCTGGTGGAGCTGGGCCTGGGAGTGGCCGTGGGTGGACTGGGACCATCCTATAGTGCTGAGGCTGCCCCGGGGTGGCAGCTGCTGCTGGGGTAGAAGGTCCAGGCAGGCAGGTGATGTTGGGGCGAGGCAGCCCTGCCAAGAGGGAGGAGCATGGGGAGGGGCTGGTGGCCTGCGTGTTTGCAGCTGGGGGCCGACTTCCCTGCCTTCGACCTCCAGACTCACCTAAAAGTGCAGTGCGGCAAGGAGTGCCCAGGCCAGACAGTGGTCGCTGCCCTGTGGGCCATGGACCTAGGGCCAGTGGCTCTCCAGGGGCAGTGGTGCTGTTTTCATCACTGTTGCTTTGTGATAAGTTTTAAGATGGAGAAGTGTGAATCATCCAACATCATTCTCCTTTTTCAAGATGGCTTTAGTTACTTAGGGTCCCTTGCTGCTGCATATAAATTTAGTGGCTGGCTTTTCCATTCCTGCACAGAAGGCAGTAGGAACTCTGATTGAGGTTGCAGTTAATCTACACATTGCTTTAGTAGTATTGCCATACTAGTGATATTTAATCTTCCAATGCATGAGCATGGAATGTCCTTCCATTTATTTACGTTTTCAGAATTTCTTTTAGCAAATTTTTGTAGTTTTCTATGTAGGAGTCCTTTACAACCTTGCTTATATTTATTGCTAGACCTTTGGATTCCCTTAGTTGCTATTGTGAGTGGTTCTTTTTCTTGATTTCTTCTTCAAATTGTACACTGCTTTGCTATTGTGAGTGGTTCTTTTTCTGGATTTCTTCTTCAAATTGTACACTGCTTGTGTATAGATATGCTACTAATTTTGGGATGTTGAGCTTGTACCCTGCCAGTATGCTGAATTCATTAATTTTCCCTTGTAGCTTTGTTGTGGATTCTTCATGTATATGGGGTCATATCATCAATATACAGAAAGTATGAAGTTTTATTTCTCCTTTTCCAATTTGGATGCATTTATTTATTTTTCTTGATTAATTGCTCTGGCAAGATCTAGCATAATGTTGAATAACTTTGGTGACAATGGGTATTCTTGTCTTTTTCCTGATCTTAGTAGGAAAGCTTTCAATCTTGCAACATTACTTAGGATATGGGGTTTTCATATACACCCCTTATCATGCTGAGGAAGTTTCCTTCTACTCCTAGTGTGCTAAGTGGTGTTATTAAGAAAGGGTGCTGTATTCTGTCAAATGCCTATTTTGCATCAATTGAGGAGATCTAGCAGTTTTTGTCCTTCACTCTGTTAATGTAGTGTGTTATATTAACTGATTTTCCTTTGTTCAACCAACCTTGCATACCAGGTATAAATCTCACCTCTTGATGACTAATTCAGTCTCTTTATTGGGAATTGCTTTCTTTACGTCTTTTACTTGTTCTTGAGTCAATGCAGGTAGATCTACAATCATTCATGGCATTCTCTTATTATCATTTTTATTTCAGTGGGATTGGTAGCAATGCCCACTTTTCATTTCTGATTTTTTTGTTATTTTTATCCTCTGTTTTTCCTTTGTCAGTGTAGCTACAGTTTTGTCAACTTTACTGATCTTTTCAAGAACCATATTTTGGTGTTTGTTCTCTCTTTTGTTTCTTTGTATTTCATTTCTTTTATCTCCACTGTAATCTTGTTATATCCTTCCTTATGTTTGTTTTGGGCTTACTTTGTTTTTCTTTTTTAGTATTTCCAATTTTGAAATTAGAGCTGTGATTTGAAGTCTTCTTTTTTAATGTAAGAATTTAGAGCTATAAATTTTCCTCTCATCACTCTCTTTGCAGCACTTATATGTTTGGTATGTTCTGCTTTCATTTCTATTGACCTCAAGATAATTTCTAATTTTCCTTGTGAAATCCTTTTTAACCCATTGGTAGTTCAAGAGTATATTTTTAAATTTCCATGTTTGTGAACTTTCAATTCCTCCCTCAGTTATTGATTTCTTTCTTCATTCGACTGTGGTCAGAGAATATACATTGAATGATTTCCATATTTTTAAAATTTATTGAGACTTATTTTGTGACCCAGCCTTTTATCTATCTTGGAGAATGATCCATTTACACTTGAGAAGAATGCGTGCTCTGTTTTTGTTTAGTGCAGTGTTTTATATGTCTGTTAGGTCTAGTTAGTTTATGTATGATTTAAGTCCTATACTTCCTTATTGTTCCCTCAGTTTTGCTCTTTTCTTTTTAACTTGGTGATATCTTATTGTCCCCCTCAATTTTGAAAGAAAGTTTCATCATATATAAAATTTTTGGCTGGCATTTGTTTTCTTTCACCACTTTTTGTACTTCAATCCATTGCATAGTTTCTGATGAGAAATTGGCACACTATCTATTTGGGACTTCCTTGTACATAACTTTGCTTTTCCTTTGGTACTTTCAGATCTCTCCATGTTCTATTCATTTGACATTGAATTCATATATAACTAGGTACATTTTGCTTTTTATTCACTCTGTTTTGTGATTCTTTGAGCTGTTTTGATGCACATATTCATGTCTTTTGCTAAATTTGGGAATTTTTCTGTCATTTTTTCTATGATTCCTTCTGCCTCTTTCCCTCTTTCTTTTCTTTCTGTATCTCCCATAATGCATTGATGTGCTTGATGCTGTCCCATAGCTGAAAGAAAAAATATATATTTATAAATAAACAGAAATTGTATATATATATATAAAGAAATTATATACAAATATACGTATATATTTTTCTTTCTGTTCCTCAGCCTGACTCATTTCAAGTGTCTTGACTTAAGTTCATTAATTCTTCTGCCAGCTACGGTATGCTCTTGAAAGCTTCCTAGGTATTTTTCATTTCAGTTTTGTGATCTTCAACCCCAATAGTTCTGCTTGGCTCCTTTTTAAAATTTCTACCTTTTTTACATAGACTCTCACATTGATTGTTCATTGTTTTCCTGATTTCTTTTACTTCTTTCTCTGTATTTTCCTTCATCTTCTTGAACATTTTTATGATCATTTATTAAAAGTATCGGTTTAGTATGTCTACTGCTCATCTTCATTTGTGTTGTCTCCAATTTTATATTTTTCCTTTGGATAAGTCATTCCTCGTTTCTCTGTTTGTCTTGAGCTTTTTTTTTTAACACACTGTATATTTTAAAGTTGTAATTCTAGAATTTATTCCCTGAGATGTTTGTTTCTTGTTTTGTAATAAGAAAGTCAATGGTAAATCAGAGATTTTCTTGAGCTTCAACCCTTCTCTCTGTATGGTCTGCCCAAGACACATGCAGTGTGCAGGGTTTTTCTATCTTTTTGGTCCTAAGCTTTTCCTTGCTAGTTGTTTGGGGCCCCCGGTTTACAGGACTTGGCTTGTCCCTCTCTTTCACAGAAAATTGTTCTCCGTTTCCCAGGTGTTTGAAGCCAGCAGTCCTTAGTCCTAGGATCTCTGTTTCTACAAATTGTTATACTTCTCCTATTATCTCTACCTGCTTTTCCCTGGAGAAAAAGTTCTGCAGGAAGTGTAACCCTAGCCAAAGCAAGGCCAGGGACCCACAAAAAAGAGGTGCAGACTGGCTCCAAGCTTCCCTAAAGGAGTGATCAGGAAGGGTGCCAAAATAATCTCCAATGGGTCCCCGAAATTGTGTTATCCTGGCCTGCCCAGAAAATACAGCCCATTCAACTAATTGTTCCCCAAAGCCTGCTGCAGTTTTAATTCTCCATCACCTCTGCCCCTAAACTCAGATGTTTGAAATAATGGCTGGCAGCAACTTTTCCAGTGTGGAAGTGAAACACTGACTGCCACCACCTTTCTCTAGTGCAGGTTGAAACAGTAGCTTCCCTCAGAGCTGTGCCCCAAGAGATTTGTATCTACCAACCAAAAGTTGTCTCCAGTGGCTTTTACATGAAAGATGAGGTTTCACTTAAGAAAATAAAACATATGAAATATTATCACCGGTGATATGACAAAGATCACCAGTATGCATTTTCCCTTGGTTTGGGTTCCCTTTTACTATTTATAAAGGTGCTTCACCCACACGGGGAGTTACTCTCTTGCAACAGGCCCAGTCATGTTCCTGATACTTCCTAGAGAAACTTTAGAGTATCTTTTTGCAAGGCTGGCATCTGATGTGAATGCATTTCCTCCTGAGGTAATGTGCTGTGAAGAATACCAGACTGCTCTGGAAAACAGAAAACTTCTAAGGTGGTTTCATGCTCCTGAAAGGAAAAACACTATTTCTAGTAATTATTTGGAAATTAAAGTGTAATGAATAATCTGAATAAAAACCTTTAGCACATTGTCACCTAAATATAACATACATTTCTGTTTAATACCTAAATCACATAAAACCTCTCCTCAATAATAAATGGAGAATTTACTTTCAGGACTAATTTTGTCTTGTGCTTTGTTGCTCAAAAGACTCTCTACTGGAAAGTCACTCAAACTATCACAGAGAATTTGTCTACCTTTCTCATATAGCATAGTATCTATGTAGATATCTACTCACAGCTTCAGGAAATATTTAAAGCTAGCTGTATACTAAATTAGTTATTTTTTAGGTATAAATATATTTTATTATCTACCATTCTAAGTATTTTATTTACCTTTATAATGCACTGTTCTGTCTGTCTGTATCTTGAGGGCCCATGACATGTCAGGCACTGCTATGAGCAGTGGGGTTATATCAATGGACAAGGCAGGTGATTGCTCACCTGAGGGGAAATTTATATTATTTGGATTATGATTAGTTAAAAACAAGCAAGATTCCATAAAAAATCAGGCATTGTCAATCCCCACATTTGCATAGAAGAAACCTAAGCTTTATAAATGAGTAACTTGTCCAGGCCAAATACATGACAGGAAACCAAGCCAGGCCTATGATGCCTGGTCCAGTGTTCTGTCACCAATAGCAGATCCTCCAAAATCAACTGATTGCATTTAACATGAAAGAAGTCAAAAAGGGAAACAATCTTTCCTCACAGAGTTCCTCCGACAAGTGTCTATTTTTCAACTTTTCAATGCACAAATGCATACATGCAATGATTTAGACTGTTTTTAACTTGCATAGAAATTCCCTCCCTGAAAGTGCAGGTGAGGTCAGTTTCAAACCCTTTAGTAGGTCAGGCTCCCCTAAAGGCCCCCAAGTCACAGCTTAAGCTTTAGGGAGTGATGGGGGACAGAGGCAGCACAGGCACCCATCCTGCCCACAAGCCACACACCTGGCACCTCCCTGGACTACTTCACATCCTGAAGATCCATGCAGTACAGCATTGCAAAGACCAGAACCCACAAGAAGGAAGGGATCTCCTGGTCTTCACACTGCCTGAATCCAGAGTGTTTCAAGAGGCTGAACTGTGTCTTGTAGCCAACACAGAAGTGCCCAGTGTCAGTCAGAGATACAGATGAGAGATGCAAAAATCAGGATTTACCTTGCTGAGAAAATGACCCTGTCATGAGTCTGTTTCCCAGCGGGCATCCAGAGATCAGAGAGGCTTAAATCCAGCACCAAGTCCTGCAAATAATGCACCAAGGAGATACAGGTGCAAGGGGAAGTCCTCTTGTGAGGAACAATGTGTTACTTATGACTTTCTGTCTGGAATTTCCCCCTTCCCACAGAGTGCTTCTCCTTCCTCAATGGAACCAACTTCATAGTGGCAAACACTATTTACCTTTATGGTTTATTTTCACGGAGGTATACCCCACTCTCTTTAGTTGGTGCCCAGGTTCAAGTGGGCACTCTTGTGACTCTATGCATTGGGAACAAATTGGGTGCACCTCATGTTCACTGTGTCCCTGCAACTGTTATTTTTTTGGATGAAATGAGAGAAGAGGAAGAAGAAAGGAAAAACGGAGGCACACATAGCCCTTCCCACGTGGTCTCTACTGGTGCTCCGAGGCTTCAGAATGGGCAGCATGGAAGCACTTCAGCAACACTGCCTTGTACAAGAGAAGCTGGAGTGAGTAACCTCTAAAATTCAGTGTCTGTCTGAGGTTGGACAATGTCCCAGGCACAAGATAGACCCACAACTCTGCCTGACAGGGTTTTCCCCTGGATGCAATTACCACACCTCAGCCTCCTCCCTCTTGAGTCTCTGCCTTGCCACCAGTCTTTTTTCCATGGAGGCCCTGAAGGGGAAAGTTTGTGTGCTTACTATTGGGCTCTTTCCATGGTTCAGCCTACTCCTGGGCGTTGACTCTGAGTGAGCCCTGAATAGATTTCTGGACCTCAATTACAGAAGTTATGGAAACTTCCCTGAAATCACCTGTTCCTGAACTCTTAACCTCCCAGTTGACCTTTTTCTGAGCAGGGTTTCCAAGAGGATTGGACATGTTGGGACTACATAAAAATATGTCCTTTATAGCACCTGATGCAGTAAACAAACAAATCAATAAAGCAATGCCTAAAAGGAGGATAATGTTGTGGTATATTTTAAATGCTTACATTTTGGAAATAAGCTATCAACACACAAAATTTAACACCTACAGTCTCATGTGGAGGCAAGGACACAATCTAAATTTGAGCCTTTGTGTGTCTGTGAGGATTGGCTCTGCCCCTGACTAGTCATGCAAATTCTATGCAATAAATTCTGTCCCCTTTGCACTTATTTGTTCTACAATATAGAATGTTGTACAATTCAGAACACTGAAGAATTGGAAACTTTTTAATTCATGGTACCTTTGATGATGCTTTATCCCTAGTGGTTCTAAATGAAACATGAAAACATACCTGCCATGCTGCTCATACAATGGCAACTGTTCTTCCTAATTGCAGGAAATATATACAATAACCAGTGATAGATATGTGGTTTCTATCACAGCTGGCCATTCCTGGGGACAAAACTGATGGCCAAGAGATCATATCTGAGCCATTTACCAGAGAAGGAACTTCAAACAGTTGGAAAGGAAAATGTGTGCAATTAGAATGATGGCACTTAATGACTTCTCCTACTACTGAGAAGCTTCAGAACAGTCCTTAGAAAAGTTCATCAAATCCCCAGTTCTACTGCAATAAAACATTAGATCTTGGAAGTTTATGCTTTAAAAGACAAGACACCTTCTATAATAGGAGGATATTGTTCACTTTAAGGAAGCACATACATCAGGATGAGCACGTGAAGCTGAGCTGTCAGATGGGGAGAGACAGGTAGCAGTACATTTTCCTGGCTGTACACTTGTTCTCCAGTTGGGGCCCAAGAAAAATATCAGCACTTACATATACTGAGAGCCCAAGAATATTTAAGGAATAGCTCTCAATTCTCAGGTATAGAATGCAGGAGATAATAACCATAAAGGACTCCAATTTTTGCAAATCATGGTGAAGTTTAAACTCTTGTGGTTTAAAACAAAGTGATTGCCATTGGCATCATCTTTTAAAATGAAGAGAGGACTCCTTGGAGTTGGTTACTGTTTTATGATGTGTGCTCAAAACTTGAAGGAGTATGCTGCAACTGAATCTGAAAATGAGGTGACAAACCAGAATTTCTACTACCGAATATCTAGAGGATCCTATTACCTGAGGTTTCTATCAGGATAAACCACAGGTTCCTGAATTGTTGCCTGTAGGTGCATGAAGGACATCAGGTAGTTTCCATGAGAGTATTTATTTGGTCCAAAATTTTAAAATTTTCTGAAGCACATTATCCAATTTAACCTCTCTGGTCATTTATTTAAACAACCCAATTACAGGGAAATAGAATAAAGAATGAAATCTTGTTATTCTGCATCGGTTAATCTAATACTCCAATACCTCCTGTAGTATTTTGGGCAGGAAATAAAACAAGGATTTGCAAAGACCCTTTGAGGGATTGGGTAAAAATGTGGTACTATTAAACTTCCCCACCTGAATGATTCCTGATATTCTTTCAAGTATTAGGGACTACCAGTACAATAAGCTAAGCCCTTAGTCTTCAGGTATGCCCTTTTGAAACTTATCTCTGCAATGGCAAAGCTAAGACTATTTATAGGTGTTCCTTATATTCACCCCCTGAGAACTTCTTCTGTTGCTCAGATGTGACCTTGCTCTCTAAGCCAACTCTCCAAATAAGTTCACTAAATCCCTCCTGTGTGAGACATAGCTCCCAGGGCTGTAAGTCTCCCTGACAACATGGATATGACTCCAAGAGCTGGCCCTAGTATCATATGATTGAGAATGCCTTCTTGATCAAAAAGGAGAAAGAAATGGAACAAAATAAAGTTTCAGGGATAAGAGATTTCACATAGAGTTGGGAGGTCATTCTGGAGGTTACTCTTAAGCAAGCTCCACCCAGATATTTAAAATTGCCACAGTATATCAAACCCCAACCAATAGCATTATTTACACCACCTCCCTTTCATTTGATCTTTCTCTTTTTCTTCAGAGATATATGAGAAGTGATTGTTTTAAATTCATCGTGCTGGAAAGAGTTGACTTTATGGTGTATGGGAATTAAATTGGTTCATATTCTTGAAGATCCCAGTACCTCTGGAATTCAAAATCTTTGGGGCATAGGTACAATCTGGAGGTCTTATTTTCTGAAGATAACTTACAAAGAAAAACTTTTATAGAATCTTAGATAGAACCTAGGATATCTTTAGGGTTTTTAAAGAATGGTTATAACTACTGATTCATATAGATATTTCTTTTTTTTTAGTTTCTAATGCATTAGAATAGCTAGAATGAAATACTATAAAATTTTGAACTATAGTAAAGTAGCCATGCTCTTTGATAATGATTATATAAATACACCAAAAAAGTCAGTTGCCCATGTTTGTATGGGTCTACTTCTGGATAGTCTATTATTTTCACTGATCTATGTATGTAACTCTGAAAATACTAAACTTCCTTAGTTAACCTACCTTTATTGTAAATCTTAAGTTGTGTAGAGTGTAATAGTAAGGGTCAATAAGATGGGGGGATTAGAGATATTGGACTTTTCATATTTATTTTTTTTCTGGAGTAAAACAAACATTCTAAAATTGAGCATGGTGATGAATGTACAACAATGTGAAGATACTGCAAATGATTAATTGTATATGTATAGTTTGGACGGATTGAATGTATGTGAATATATCTCAAAAATTGCAATTAAAAAGAGAAGTCTCCATGAATACTAAAGAATTCTTTTATTTAGAATTCTGAAAGACAACAAAGAAGTTATTTCCAAACCCAGTAGTCAAAAAGTATTATGATGAATCAATTATGTGGCTTATAAAAGGGAAATATTGGCTTAGCTGGCAGTTTTTGCATTGTAGATTCATTTATAGAAAGTCAAGAGTTTATCAATTCCCTGTGAAAAAGGAAGGGAATGAACTGTTCTTCAACATATGGTGCTGAGACAATTAGATATCCACATACACAAGATTGAAGTTGGAACTTTACTTCACACCATGTATAAGCATTAACTCAAAATGGATCAGTGAACAAGAGGTGAAACTATAAAACTCTTAAAGGAAGTATAGGGGTAAATCTTCATGGGCTTGGATTTGAAGATGGATTCTTTGTTAACACCAAAAACACAAGTGACAAAATAAAAAAAAACATAATTTTTTGGACTTAATCAAAATTTAAAACTTTTTGTGTTTCATGGTACACTGTCAACAAAGTAAAGAGACAATCAGTAAATGAGAGAAATATTTTCAAATTGTATCTGATAAAGGATTTGTATCAAGAATACATACAGAACTCTACCACACAACAATAAAAAGCAATAGCACAAATAAAAATGGACAAATGATCTAAACAGACTCTGGATTGAGAGTCTTAATATTGTTATAATGGTCACACACTATAATGCCATCCCTTCCAAAGTCCAACGTTCCTTTTTCCTGCTTTCCAAGAAATCATAAGGAAGTGCAAGGGACTCAGAATACCAAAGCAATCCTCAAGAACAAAGTTGGGGGACTTACATTCATGTTTTAAAACATAATTACAAAGCTACAGTAATCAAGAGTGTGGTACTGGCATATAGATATACAAATAAATCAAATAGAATTGAGAATCCAATTATTAAGTTACTAGTTAATCAGTAGCTATTTTAATTATAGTCAATTTAATTTCAATAAGAGTGAAAAGTAATTCAATTTGAGTCTTCACAATCGGTGTTAGAACCCCTCAATACACACGTGTGAAAGGAAGTAGCTGGACACCTTCCTTATATCATATGCAAAAATTAACTCAAAAGGTAACATAGACCTAAATATAGAGTTTAATACCATAACATTTTTAGGAGAAAACAAGGCAAATCTTTATGACCTTGGATTCAGCAGTGGATTCTTAAATGTGACACTAAAAATATAAGCAACTACAGAAAGAATAAACAAGCTTGATTTCATTACAATTAAAACTTTTTGTGCTTCAAAAAACACCATCAAGAAAGTGAAAAAATAATCAATAGAATGGGAGAGAATAGTTGCAAAACATGTATCTGGTAAGGTACTTGTATGCAGAATATATGAAAGCTCTTACAACTCAACAATTGAAAGACAAATAACCACATTTTAAAAATGGGTATAGGCATTTCTCCCAAGAGATATACAAATGACCAATAGGAACATGTAAAAATGTTCAATATCGTTAGCCATTAAGCAGATCAAAACCACCAGGAGATACAAATCTGACTTATTAAGATGACTGTAATAAAAAGGATAGATAACAAATGAAGCAATTATGTGGAGAAATTGGAACTCTCATACAGTGCTGTTCACGGAATGTAAATAATATAAGCACTTTGGAAAAGAGTTACAGTTTCTGAAAAAGTTAAAAAGCAACTTATCTTGTGACCAAGCAATTTCATTCTTAGGTATACACCCAAGAGAAAGGAAACATATATTCACCTAAAACCTTGTATGCAAATGTACATAGCAGCATTATTCATAATAGTCAAAATGAGGAAATATCCCAAGTGTCTATCAACTGATTAATGGATAAAGAAAATTTGGTATATATCCATAATTGAATACTATTTAGCAACATAAAGGAATGAAAGACATTATCAAATTCTCTCAAGAAGAAACAGAAAACCTGACTAGCTGGATAAAGATTTGACCTCCATATTAGGTCAAAACCTCCCATAAAGTCTCCTGGTGATGATGTCTTTAATGTTGAATTTTCCCAAGCATTTAAGGAATAAAACAACAGAAATTCTACAAGAACTCTTCCAGATAATTGAAAAGAATAGTTCTAAACTCATCTAGGAGACCACCCTTGTGATGATACCAAAGATATTACAAAATGAGACTACAAATCAATGACCTTCATGAACAGAGATGGGAAAAAATAGTAAATTGAATCCAACTTGATATAGAATAAATAACACATGGCTTATAAGTTGACTATACCCCATAAATGCAAGATTATTTTACCATTTGAAAATCAAGTTAATACACCATATTAGCAAATTAACAACAAAATCCATACGGTCATCTCAATAAATACAGAACAACATCCAGTTTTGAAAAAAATTATGTTGATATCAGGGGGTTTGGCTATGTTTGTGTGTGAGTGTGTGGATGTGTATTGGGGAGGGAAGTGATGTGCAATGTGCAGGAAGTGGGAAATAGGGGGATGCATTTTTCTCTTTGGTAGGCATGATAGCTCATTTCTATTTATACCTTAATAATAATCCATAATATGGCTGTATGACAGTATATTGATTCACCAATAGAAAGATAACTTTGTTGGTTCCAATTTTTGGCATTGTGAATAAAACTTCTGTAAACATTCATGTGAAGGGTTTTATGTGGGCATATATTTTCAATATCTTTCAGTAATTGAATACATATGTCACTGTTGGATAATAATGGCAAGCCTACTTATAATTTTGTAAGAACTTCCAAACTGTCCTCCAAGTGGATGTCTGAACTTGCATTCATACCAGAAATGACTAAGAGTTCCTAATTCTCTACTTCCTTGCCAGCATTTGGGGCCAGTGTTTTGGATTTTATTGTGTCTAATAAGTATATAGTGGTATCTTGCTATTTTAATTTGAAAATCTCTAATGTTATTGATGTTGAAATTTTTTCATATGTTTGTCATCTGTACATTATCTTTCATGAGGTCTCTGTTTAAAGTGTTTTTATTGTTGAGTTTTAATAGTTTCTAAACCATTTAAACTGTTTTAACTGTTCTTTCTACACTTTGTAAAAAAGTCATTTGGTAGATATGAATTTTTCAAAAGTTTTCTCCCAGTCTGTAGCTTGTTTTTAATTCTCTTAAGTGCCATTTGAGATCCAATGGCAATAGAAGTTTCTGTGTTTAATAGAGTTGCTGTCTGTTGCATTTGGCAAGCCTATTGGAGAATCACAGAGCAAACAATTAGGATATAAGCATAAAGCCCTGACACCCTCTGCACATAACAAGTCTCCTTTTGAGAAACAGCTTTTGGCCTGTTACTGGCTGAGTGCTTATCCATGGGCTATGAATTTACAATGAGGCTTCAGTTACCTATCATGAACTGTGTGCTGTTTTAACCAGCACGTCTTACAGTTAGATGTGTACAGGCTGTTCCCAAAAACTTTAGCTGTGCACAAGCTGCTCCTGCCTGCAGGAGAAGTTCTTGGAAGGGGAGCCAGAAAGGAGTATCCTGGTTCAGGTCTTCATGCTGTCACTCAGACATATAGCATTGATAAACGGGCACCCCAGTAAGTGCATATGGGTTATCTTGCTTTCTGGAAGACAGCCAGGGCCACACAGTTGCAGCACTAGCTCCACTCTGTGCAAAGGAGTATGGAGAAGGGCATCCCCTACCACTTCTTTCTTACAGAAAAGTTGTAGATTTACAGAAAGAACATGCAAAAATATTCCCCATATATTCACCCCCATTTTTAACATTTTGCATTAGAGTGGTATCTTTGTTATAATTGACAGGGAATATTACTATAATTGTATGATTAATTATAGTCCTTACTTTCCAGTAGGGTTCACTTTTGGGTTGTATAGTGCTATGCTGTTGTTTTAATTATATTCTAATATGATATGTAACACCTAAAATTTTCTCTTTTAATTATGTTCAGATATATAATTTGAAGGTGTTAATTACATTCACATGTTGTGTCATTATCACCACTATACATTATCAAGGCTTTTCTATCACCCCAAACAGAAACTGCACTTTCAAGGTGTGTTTTCTTGATTCAGCAATCACCCAGTTGCTGCAATCCTTTACTTGTTTTCTGGAGCTATTAGGGAGATGACTCTGCCGGTTTTTGTTAGCTGCTCAGAGGTTCTCTGGGGGAAGGAAAACCTGTATATTCTTCTGCTACCATCTTGAACTATCAGATAGCTATATTAATTGGCTTTAGATCTTCTTTCCTACTTATGCATTGAATTTTGTAAATTTACCTCTATCCATTGCTATTTTGCATCCTATATGGTTTTATATGTTGTATTTTATCATTTAGCTCAAAATATTTTAAAAATTTCTCTTGAGACATCTTTGATTACTTTGGAATTTAGAAGTATTTCATCTAATCTCTAAATATTATGCAATTTGCCAGTTTCTTTCTGTTATGATTTTCAACAGAAATTCCATTTTGACCTAGTAGTATGTTTGTATTATTTCCATTTTTTGAAATTTTTCAAGGTGTGTTTTATGGCCTCAGATATAGTCTATATTGGTGGATGTTCCATATGAGCTTAGGAAGAAAATGTATTTTGTTATGGTTGGGTGAAATATTCTATAAGTGTTAGTTAGATATAGTTCATTAATGGTGTAGACTAAAATAATGAATTTGCCTATTTCTCCTCACAGTTCTTTCCATTTTTTTTCACATATTTCAATTACCTACATTTTGGCACATATAAACTAATGATTGTTTTCTATTTTGGGAAAATTGACTCCTTTATATTTAGGTAATACCTCTCTTTACCCCCATAATTTCATTGCTCAGAAATCTGATTTTTCTGATAACAATATACTGCTATCAATTATCTTTAGATTAGTGTTAGCATGGTATATCTTTCTTGATCCCTTTGCTTCTTATTTATTTATTTATTTGTTTGTTTGTATATTTTTTGCATGGGCAGTCACCAGGAATCAAGCCCAGGTCTCCCACATGGCAAGTGAGAACTCTGCTTGTTGAGCCACTGTGGTCTGCTCTCATTCCTTTTTCTTTTAATCTGTATGTATTTATATTTTAAGTTGTTTATTTACATTTTGGTGTGTTTCACCCTTACTCTGAAAGTGTCTGCTTTTTTAATTGGTTTGTTTAGACAATTTACATTTATACTTACTGTTGACATAAGTGGATGAATGTTTTCCATACTTGCAATTGTTTTCTGCTCTTTTTCTTTTCCTTCTCCTGGTTTTGCTTTCTCTCATTTTTTTCCTTTGCTGATTTTTTTTGGTGCATTTAATGATTCCTTTTTCTCTTCTCTAATAGCCTCTCAATAACCTTAATTTTTTTCATTTTTGCCCTGGACTTTGTTATATTCATATACTGCTAATCTCAGTCCACTCTCAAGTAACACTACTTGGTTAGTGCAGGTACTTTAAAACTGTATTCACAATTTCTCCCACCCATCTCTGATAACATACATGACATTCATTTCACTTATCCATAAGCTATAATTATCCAGTATATTTTGCTGTAATTAATTTGAAAAGTTTTATCTTATTTTTGCTCATTCTTTCTCAAACATTCCTCTTTTCTTTATGTATGCCTAATTTCTCACATATATCACTTCCCTTCTCTCTAAAGAGCTACTTTTAAGCTTTCTTGCAGAGCAGTTATACTGCAACACAATCTCTCAATTCCTGTTGGTCTGAGAAAGTTTTTATTTCTCCTTTAATTTTGAAGAAAAATTTATTTGGGTGGATATTTCAAGGTTCTTGATTCAACATTATTTCATCCCACTCTCTTCTCGCTTGCATCGTTTCTAACCATAGTTATTCTTGTTCCTTTATAGATTATGTAATTTTTTCACCTTGATTCTTTAAAGATTTTTTCTTTGTCTTTGATTTTGTGCAGTTTAAATATGATATGCATAATTTTAGATTTTTTTGTATTTATTCAGCCTGGTGTTCTCTAAGCTACTGGATCTGAAGATTGGTGTCTGATATGTTCTGCAAAACTATCAGCTTTTATTATTTCAAATATCTGTCTACTCTTTTCTTTTCTTATTCTTTTTCTAGTATTCCCATTATGCAGATGTTATACCTGTATAAATGTTTCCATAATTCACAGACACTCTCTCTTTTTCATTAATTTTTCTCTTTGTTTTCCAGTTTGGAAGTTTCTATTGACAAATTATCAAGGTCACTGGTCTATCCTTGTCCATGTTCATCTACCAATGACTTCATCAAATCTGTTCTATATTTTTTGTATAGTACGTATGATTTATAATGTTCTTAATTGATTCTCCACTGGAGTCACATTTCTTTGCTTATATTGCACACCTGGCCTTCCATGTTGCCATTTTTTCCATTAAAACTCTTAGCATGTTAATGATCATTATTTTATATTATTGTTCTGAGCATTTCAAAATCTCCCATAACTGAGCCTGGTTCTGACATTTGCTGTGTCTTTTCATACTGTATTTTTTTGTTGTTGCCATTTAGTATATCTTGTAATTTTTTGTAAAAGCCAGATATGATATGTTATGTAAAATAAGTTTGTTATATAGGCATTTAGTGTGAGGTTTTATGCTTATTTGGCTAGGAGACAGGCTACACTTCTTATTTCTTTACCTGCATGTGACAGACACTAACATTTCCTGTGGTGTCCTTAATTTTTCAATTTGTCTTTGGTTTCCTTGTAGACTCTTTCTTAAAAGGGGTCTGAACCTTACAATTCTTTTAATCTGTAATTACCTCCTATTATACAGGATCCCTGTCAGTATGGTGAATGTGGCTAAGAGAAGATATCTACAATTCAGTGATTAGGTCTCAGTATTTTAGTGAGTCTGTTTTCTTGGTCTATGACCTTAACAAATATTTATCTTATTTTTTTCACCTCTTAGCATGTAGCAGTTTTGGAATTAGGTATTCCCCTTCCCTCAAGTATATTATGTTCTGGAAAAAGCCATGTGGGCTAGGCTGTACTAAAGTAATTTCCCTTGTGGATGGACATGTCCCTAAGAGCAGACTTCACTAGGGTTACTTAAAATGGCTCCATGTCCCCTGCTCTGCAATAAATTTGGTGATAATTTGGTGAGATTACTGGTGGTAAGACTCATGAAAGTGGGGATGCGGCTCAAGGTTGTGCCCATAGAAATTTTTATCTGTCAAGCTAACTCATTCCCAGTCTACAGAAATTTGCCAATTGTCATTCAAATTCCTTACTTGATTATGACTCTACTGGTGATCTCTTCTTCAAGTAAGATGTGATTTTGTGATGCCTATTTCTACCGTTTGAGAGGCAGTAGTTTGCTCTGACACCATTATTTTCTGAAAAATCTATGTGGCATTGTTGACTTTCAGTTTTCCAGCAGTTTTTCCTGTTGTGCAGATAGTAATGAAAAACTTTCAAGCTCTTTATATAATGAAGTTAAGATGGTTTATTACTATCTAATTATAAGCATTTTTAAAACTTTTCAGAATGGTTAATTTTCAATAACTTTGATATTTCAAATGGTAAGATTTAAATTTCCAAATATTAAAAGTACAAATGTATATATGTGTGTATACATATATATAAATAGATATACCTATATGTATATAAAATCTTCTACCTTAGATGCATTGCACTTAAAGTTCTACATAATCTCACTTTCAAATTTATGGCAGTTTTTTAAAAGGCCTAATATTTAATTTTAAAAGTACTAAATCAGAAACTGCAGATACTATACATTATTTGATTATTGGCTGTATAATTATGTCTACATACGTTTATAAGTTTTGTTTGTATTAGTCTATTTTTATATCCTCACTGAATGGTTTCCTGTTTTACTTATTAATTATTGATAAAAGATTATGTAAAATTTCCACTGTTAATTTGTTTGTTTCTTTAACTTTATGAAAACTTGCTCCATATATATGTAAGCTTTTTTTATTAGGTATTCGTCTCAGAGTTTTAAAGAAAACAGAGGGCAGAATCAAATGTTATAATTTAATGAGAGTATATCATAAGAGATTATTTTCAGTAGATATGGGCAGATCTAAATTTGCAGTACCTAGGTAATAAAAGTTGAAGTTTGACCCCTGTTAAATGAAATATAATAGGTGCCAAGGTGGGGTGAAGGGGAATGGAAATAGGTGAAGGAACGAGGACACACGTATTATAAGATAAAATAAAAAACAACAGGGACTATGTGTGGACCTGTGAGAATTGTCTGCTTTGAACTAAGGGTTATGATTGACTCAACTCTGTTTTACTATGTTTTAGTGACATTCCTCACCCCACCCTAATCCCCAAACCAGCAAAACACATAACAAAAATAATTAAGAAAATAAATATTACAATATACTCAGGTATTTTCTTAATTGTATTAGTAATCAAAGAATAGATGATACTTAGTAATGCAAAATGATACCTAATTTAAAAATAGTGTACATGGCTTCAAAGCTTCAAATGGGTGTAATTAAGTATTAGAAACTACTCAAATGTTCATTATAATGGCAAAAATTTCATGTTGATGAGGAAAATCTTGATTCTTTCCTTATACTCATTTCCATATTGAATCAATTGAACTAAGCATACAGTTATATAGTATATACTCTGGTGAACATCTTTGGGTTTAAGAAGTGTATACAAGAAAGAAGACATAAGGAGAAGCAAATATCCACAGTATTTCATTAGAGCTGTAACATCACAGTAATCGTGCATCATTCATATAACACTGAAGATAAAAACGAAGAAGTAGGAGTGCAAGGATGGTTCATTGATAGAATTCTCACTGCCATGTGGGAAACTTGGGTTCAATTCCTGGACCATGTACATCTAAAAACACAAACAATCAAACAAAAATTCTACAGTAATGGGATGCTTGCATGGAAAAATAATGAAATTTCCCACCATGCAGCATACAAAAAAAAAGAAAACAGCTTTTTTGCCTACTGTATTTGTCAATGAACAATATAGTAATAGCAGATTTATTTCTGCAATTATAACTATGCATGCATCATCTCCTGCAAAATGCCCATGGGAGAATTTTCCTCTGGCCATTTCTGTACCCTTTAACTGAAAGTATTCCAAGCCATGTTTTCTTAAAAGGTTCTGTTGGAGGGAAGATTCGTGAAACAATCAGGCTTTCCTCAGATATTTGCTACTTTCATAACAAAGTCACAGAAAAGCAAAAGGACTTAACATGGGGGTCCACCCTGATATTCCCTGTAATATAAAGTCTTCCATAGGAACAGAACAGTGTGGTGAAGTGTAGGGTTTCATGTTTTGGGGTTGGGCTTGTGGATGATCAGGCAGTATAATATCAGACACATTTTTTTCCGGAAAAATAAAAGCAATAAACTTTCATTCCATCCTCCTTGTAGGGTGAATCACAGAAATGAGTGAATCGTGTGACTGTGCTCTGTCAGTTGTATCCTGGGAGTAACATGAGCTAAGGGCCCCATAACTCACCTTGAAGATATTTATTTAGCCCTTGTGTATGCAGCTGCCTATTTCATCACTGTCCTCCACAGTGGTACCATAGTTTCTCTAGTACAATATCTCCAAATAACAAAAACAACTCCACACTTCTGAGGAGAGTGTGGAAGTACTATTTCCTATCTGTGTGGAAAATCTCCTGTGGTAATAAAATCATCTCCCTGTAATTCAATGTGTGTTTCAATTCTACACTCTGTGGAACCTGATGCTCCAAGTTTCTAGGATCTCAGGCACTCTGCAGTTTAATCAGCTTGTTATTCACTCTGTCTCTCAGATGGTTTTAACTTTTTCCACTCTGCTAAGTCAGAAACCTAACACTACTTTCGATATTTTGAAAAATGTGTGGAATTATTGACGAACTAACATTTCTTTCTATCTGGTTCTTTCTGTTGTTGTAGATTAACATTTTTTTTTCTTTTTTGCACTTATTTTCATGAATATTTGAAGAGAGAGGAAAAATTATCAGTAATTCACCACAATTAAATGAAATGATTGAGTGAAAATTCTAAGTTTTTAAAATACATACTTTCATCAGTTTTCTTTTTATTATAAAATGATAAATTTTATTTAAATTAAATTATTTAATTATTAATGATAATTATATTTATGTATTATAAAATTATTTTATATAATTAAATAATTATATTTGATTACTTAAAGCTATTAAAAATTATTATATTTTATTATTTTCATATAATAAAAGAAGAAAACATAAAAGTATATATTGTGGGATGAATCGTGTCTTCTCAAAATTCATGCATGTGGCATGTGAAAATAGAGTCTGTGAAGTTATTTTAGTTAAAATGAGGGCAAGCTAGATTAAGGTCAGCCCTAATCCAAGACTAATGTTGTCCTTTTAAATAAAGAGAATTAGGTATAGATAAATAGACACAGGAGGGAAAATCAAGTGGTGATTGAGGAAGAGAATGCAACCTAAGGATTGACAGCAAATCATAAGTAGCTAGTAAGAAGCAAGGAAAGATTATCCCCTAAAGATTTCAGACTTTTTGCCTCTAGAACTTTGAAACAATTTCTCTTGTTTTAAGCCATGCAGTTTGTTGTACTTTGTTACAAAGTGCTAGAAAATAAACACAGTACAAGTGTACCTAACGAGTATTCCACTATTTCAGTTTCTAAGCACTACAATAAACCAAATGTTGTGATAAAGCAAGTCACACATTTTTTTTATTTCCTAGTGCATATAAAAGTTATATTTACACTGTACTGTAGTCTAAGTGTGTGTTATTTTTAGTCTATTGTGTCTAAAATGTACATAATTAAGAAACACTTTGTTGATAATAACTGCCTTCAACAAGTCATAATCTTAGTGCTGGTGGAGGGTCTTGCCTTGATGTTCATGGCTTTGACTGATCAGGATGGTGTTTCTGGAAGGTTGCAGTGGCTGTGACTGTATCTTAAAGTAAGACAACAATGACTCTTCCTTTCACAAAAGATTCATTGGTAGTATGAGATGCTACATTAAACCCACATTAGAACTTTAAAAATTGTAGTTAAACTTTAAACCCTGTGACTGAAATATCAACTAAGTTTAAATTGTGTTCTAAATATGTTTCTGTCATTTGCATAATGTGCACATTGTCCTCATCAAGAATAGGAACCATCTCAAGAAACCACTTTCTTTGCTTATCCATAATAAGCAAATTTTCATCTGTTAAAATTTTATCACAAAAATGCAGGCATTCAGTGTCATCTTCAGGCTCCATTTCTAATCCTGGTACTCTTGTTATTTCAACTCCATCTACAGTCACTTCTCCTATTGAAGTCTTGAACCCCTCAAGGTTATACATGAGGATTGAAATCAAATTCTTCCAAACTCCTACTAATTTTGATATTTTGACCTTGTCCCATGAATCATAAATGCTCTTAAAGGCATCTAGTATGTAAATACCTTCCAGAAGGTTTTCAATTTATTTTTCCCAGTTCCATCTGTGGAATCACTATCTATGACATTTATAGCATTATGAATTATATTTTTTAAATAATAAAATTTGAAATTCAAAATTATTCCTTGATCCGTGAGCTTCAGAATGGATGTAGTGCTAGCAGGTATGAAAGCAGCATTACTATCTTTTTTTATCTCCATCAGAGCTCTTAGGTAACAAGTGCATTGTCAGTGAACACTCCTATTTTAAAAGGAATGGTTTTAATTTTAGTAGGAGGTCTCAAATTGGGCTTAAAATATGCAGCAAAACAAGTTGTAAACAGGCTGTAATCTAGGCTTTGTTGTTCTATTTATAGAGGACAGGGATAGTGGTATCCTAGGATTTTTATGTGGTTAATGAACATTGGCTACAACTTAAAGCCACTATTGGACTTAGCTCCTAATAAAGAGAGCTAAACTGTCCTTTGAAGCCTTGAAGCCAGACAGTGTCTTCTCTCTAGCTGTGAAAGTCCTAAATGGCATATTCTTCCTATATAAGGCTATTTAACCTACATTGAAAATCTGTTTAATGTCACCATATTCATCAATTTTCCTAGCTCAATTTTCTGGTTAGTGTGCTGCAGCTTCTACTTCAGCATTTGCTGCTTCTCTTTGCACTTTTATGTTATGGTGATTGCTTCTTTCTTTAAATCTCATGAACCAACTTCTGTTAGCTTCAGAGTTTTATTCTGAAGCTTCTTCACCTCTCTTGGCCTTCAATGAATTAATGAGAGCTAGGGTCTTGCTGCTAGATAAGGCTTTTGCTTGAGGAAATACTGTGACTGGTTTGATCTTCTATCCAGACCACTAAAACTTTCTCCATACCACAAGTAAGGCTGTTTTCTTTCTCATTCATGTGTTCACAGTAATAGAGCTTTACATTTCCTTCAAGAGTGTTTTTCTTTGCATTCACAACTTGCTTAATTTTTTGATGCAAAATGGTTAACTTTCAATCTATGTTGGCTTTTGACATATCTTTCTTACTAAGCTTAATTATTTCCAGCTTTTTATATAAAGTAAGAAACGTGCAACTCTTCCTTTCACTTGACCACATAGACTTTCCAGTGTTCTCATCCTCTTAGAGGTCAGATGGTTGTCTTATGAGGGCACAGTAATGGCATCCCAAAATTATTGCAAGAGCACCATCAAAGAACACTGAACACAGATCACCACAACAGATATAATAATAACAAGGAAAAAGATTGCAATATTGTGAGAATTACTATAATGAGACATAAAGATATGAAGTAAGTTATGTGCTGTTAGGAAAAATAGTGCCAATATATTTGCTCAATGCAGGGTTGCTACAACCTCTCAATTTGTAAAAATCACAATATCTGCAAAACACAATGAATAAAAGTACAATAAAGTAAAATGATATACATGTACATAAGGTCACCACCCAGATGCTCCTAGGTACATGAAAATTCAAAAATTAAAAATGTACAAGATGAAAAAACTTCTCTTTTCCAATCTTTCCTAAAAACACAATCACCATTAACAATTTCTTATGATTCCTTGAACTGAAAATATTTCATACATATTCTTCCTTTTTTTTTACATTGTGCTTATATTCACAGAAAGGAAAAAATGCTCCTTTAATATATCATGGCTATCTTTTCATTGTATCACTAACAAATGAATCTGCCCTGATCTTGTGGTAGTTAGATTCAGCTGTCAACTTGGCTAAGTGAGGGTGCCTAGCTCTGTTCCTGGTGACATGAGCCAATGGGATGTGAAGCCCATCTGTCACTGATTACATATGCAGTCAGCTAGGAGGCATGCCTGCTGCAGTGAATGATGTTTGATTTAATTGGCTGGTGCTTAAATGAGAGAGTGCAACATAGCACAGCCCAAGCAGCTCAGCATACCTCATCTCGGCACTTGCAGCTCAGCCCAGGCCTTTGGAGATTCAGAAAGAAATCACCCCTGGGAAAGATGTTGGAACCCAAAGTCCTGGAGAGAAGATCAGTGGAAATCACCTTATGCCATCCCACGTAAGAATGAACCTCAGTTGAAAGTTAGCTGCCTTTCCTCTGAAGAACTATAGATCACCTAAATAAATCCCCTTTTATTGAAAGTCAATCCATCTGTGGTGTGTTGCATTCCAGCAGCTAGCAAACTAGAACAGATCTACTCAGTTCGGACCTAGAGGTTCTGACCATGGTAGACTCAATGAAGAACCTGTCAGGAAACAGCCCTCTTTCAGGGAAGGCCAAAGCAACTGGCAATGTGAGAAGATAAGATTATGGTGGTACATCAATTGTTTGTGATAAAGCACGTAATCAAATGTTTGGGAGGTACATTAGGACATATAAATTTATGGAGATACATAAAGTGTTATCAATACAATACATAAATATAAATAATTTATTTCTTAAGATTCATTAAAACCCTTTAAGATGTCTTTGCCTTCCCCAAAAATGTGTGGTCTTCAGGAAGTATTTACTTTTTACTTTTGTTTCTTTTTGGAAACAAGATATCCTCATTTCTTTACTAGGTTGGAAGATATAAGTCAAATAAGTTACAGAATCATTTCTAGGATGCTGGACAACCACATTCTCCATACTCTCCATAGAAGTGTACATCCATTCATCCATCCATACATTTATATATGAAACTATGCTGCATTCCTTATTGCAACAGTAAGTCCCAGAACCATATTTTAAAAATATGATCTTTCTCCTATATACCCATTCTTTGACTTTTGTTCAACATTTCAGTTTGTTTGAATTTTTGGCTGATGTGATAACTGTAAACATAATCTCCAAGATTATGAGCCCATAGTTGCCTTGTTTTGGGGGGGTTGTGGTTGCCCCACTTGCCTGTTGTTGCTTTCATTGGGTGTGCAAACATTAAGGCACACTTTGTGTCCTCTACAGTAACATCCCTAGCTACTCAAGAACATCACAATCAAGTATCACAGCCAGAAGAGTAACTCTCCTTTCCTACTCTTTCACTGGTATGAAGAGCACAAAATATTGGTTCCATTTTAACATTTAGGGTCAAAGTTAGGGTTAGGATTAGAGTTAGGGTTAGGGTTGAGGTGTCCCCATCAGTTATGTTATCTTCTCCAAGAGTGAAGACCTTTCCCAGGTGAAATTGAAGATTTGCAAGTAGGCCCTAGGAGTATCAGCAATATCTGGCCTACCTATTAGATATTATAATATTATTTATCAGGAAAGTGGACAGTACTAAATATTAGGCAGTATATCAGTGCATACATTGATTCCTGAGGCCAGCATGTCAACTCTTTAGTGTAGAATTCAATTGGTTATCGAATTGAACCCTTAACAGGTCTTTATTCTCTTCTTTCAGGCTGACTGTTTTTTGGTTATATGGTACATGATAAGATAAGTAAAATCTGAGGCCATGTGAAAAAATTTATCCATGTGGCAGGCTTCTGGGACATCATCAGTTTTCTTTTTCACCATATGACATGTATTTATTTTACTTGGGAATTTAAGAAAAAAGGTGGAAATAAAAGTGCCCTGGAGATAGACAGTTAATGAATACTTCTGGACTTTCAATATAAATGTGAACTAATTTTGATCTTCCCTGTTCATGACATCAAAAATACATTCACCAAGTAGCAATACTTCTGGAATCATACCAAATGCCAAAGGTCAGGAAAAAGTGCTCTAATTAGTGCACCACCATCATTCACCATTATACATTTGTGATTATTTTTCAGAGACCAGATACATTAATAAGACAGAAATATGATGGAGAATATTGATCATGCATTCTTACCTCTTTTGGTAGGGTCAATAATCTCTGCAATATCTCCCAAGATGAAGTGTTGCTTCTGATTTACTCTATTACATAGAAGTAGATAAACAAATGTTTTGGGAGCTTCCTCTTGGCCATTTCTACCAAATGGGCACTTACTCCAAAGAACAAGAACCAATAAAATTGTGCCAGCTACTAAATGTATACAGATTAAGAAATTAACCTTGGTTGAATCCATGGATGCATTATTGCCACTGTGTGCCTGAATTATAATGCTTGCCATTTGTAATGTCCCACTCTAATCAGAGGGAACAATAATGGCATTTGGTGTCCTTTGCTATCATTGTCAGCTCTGAACTCATATCTAGCAATCCTTGAAAATTCTGGGCATCCTCTTTCCCTACTATACAGTTACACACACACTATAGCTTCCTTTGGGTAAGGATAAAATAGATATTTGTATATATATATTTAGTATGTTAGTCTTACCTCATTCTACCTAACACCCTGCTGAAACTTTGATTCCTGGGTCTGAAAATTTATTTAATTCTGCATCTGGGTGAGAGACTACTGTTTTCCATTACAGTAACTGGCATCTATATTTTTTCTCATCAGTTATTTTTATTATTAATAAACAAGTCATGTAATATCCATATTTATTTCCTTTGTCTTATCTCTGGAAATCTCATGATCTATTTCAATTTTCATAGAACCCTGCAGAGAAAGACACCTAATTTCACTTCGTCCTTGCTGTAATTGTGTTAATTGTATCTACAATGTCTCTAATAATTATCAACTGCTGCTACCTGCCCTTCTAGAATCCATAATTCCCATTGATACCAGGGAATAAAGTTCTAGGGAAGCGTCTTCATTTGTCATTCTCAAAGAGCATTGCAAAAATATTTGTGCCCCTCTTACTAGAACATCCCTGATTGTGTTAAGTGAAGGAAGAGTCTCTGGGGTCCTCTCTGGGAGCATAGTCATCTCAGGGATTCTCTGACTTTAGATCCTACAGTCTCAATGCTCTGGGCCTTCTGCTTCCTTTTTAAAAACTAAGCCAAGGAACTTCCCCCCTGTTCATTTCACTTACTGAAGGCTACTGTGGAGGCAGAATAATTGCTCAAAATATGTGCATATTCTACTCCCTGGAACCTGTGAATATATTAGGTTACATGACACAGGGAATTAAGGTTATACAGAATAAATATTGTTAATCATCTGATCATAAAATAGGGAGGTTATCTTGTATTGTCTAGGTAGGCTTAATTAAATCACCAGTAGCCTTAAATATGGATGAGGGAGGCAGAAAAGAAAGCCAGAGGGAGATGTCACAGTGTAAGTCAAAAGAGATTCAAATTTGCTGGCTTGGGAGATGGGGGAAAGGGCCCTGATCAAAGGAAAGTGGGCAGTAACTAGAAGATGGAAAAGCCAAGAAAAATGAAGTCTTATTTAGAGCCAAAAATAAAGAAGGCAGCTCTGCTAACAATTGATTTTAGCCCAGTGAGACCCATATCATTCTTTCAACATACAGAACTATAAGAGATAATTTTGCTGTAATTTGTAACAAGAATATTAGAAAAAGAATACAGCTATCCTCTTGTGTATCCTTTAAGGATCTAACTCCATAGGACTTTGTCAAAACAGCAAACCCTAACCATAGATGAGTGTCCCCAAGCAAAGAAGTCTTCAGTCTCTAGACTTATATTTAAGATCTACCCCTACAGTGAAGTGCTCCCAAAATCACCTATGATAATTGGCCCCATCCTTCCATTTCCACATGTATATAATTTTCTCTTAAAGCAAGGGTTGGAGTTTCATTCTTGGACTTTCCTAATGCTTACATATAATTAACTGCTTGGAAGTAGTAAGGGGTGTATGATGAAGCTCTTGAGGAGGACAAATATCATTGAATATAAACTTCTTCAGATGAGGTGATAGCACACTGTGTCAGTAAGTGAAAATTTGCAAGAAATGAAGATGAAATAACTTATGACAACCCAGAAGATCCAAAATCATTCATACATTCATGATTCCCTCTACACAAAAATGTCCCTGTGATAGCTCTCAGAATATACTCTTTTCCTTTCAGGACACTGACTTGAATGAAGGAAGACTTTTTACCTTGAACATTTAGTCTTTGGTTCAGTTTTGTCATCTTTTAAATACAATTCTCATTTTGGTTTATAGCATTTCTCTGCCCATAGGAAACATAGTAGCAAGAGAAGTAGAGGGTCAGGAGAAAGATTAGATGGAGGGAATCTGGGAGATACTTGAATTGGATTCACCCCTTTCATCCTTTCTGTGACTTGAAATAGAAGAAGGAACCAGCTAAAATACTGACCTCTAGAATTTGTTGCTGTGCAAACCCCACAATAGCAGACTCTAAGTGTCACTGCTGTGATCAATGATGAATTGCTTAAAATGGATTTCACCTTAAGATTCACAGAATTTGAAAAAAACAAAGTGGTAAATATATGTTGGTGGTTGACATTGTGGAATTCACTGCTTTCTCTGCCCATAAAGAAAAATAGATAGTCCTTTCCTCAATTTTAAAGTTCCTTGTACAATACAATCACACAAATTTAGTAACCTTAATGCAATTTATTACTTTATAAATAGAAATTCAAGTCTCAAATAAAGACAAATACACATGTTTAATTTCGGTATTGAAAAAAATACAAAAGGAAACCTAAATTGAATTTGGAATGATTACTAATGATCATGTAATTAGAGACTCTGAAGTTGGATGAATCATGACAAAAGGTGGTATCTATGTGTACAGCAGAAATAAAAGTTTCAGACGAACTTCTCAGTCCTCTCTGGATAAGAACAGAAAAAATATTTTCTTTTCAGTACTGTATTAAAATCTTGTATATTCATAATGTGATGTGCATATTTCTATTTCAGTCTAAAAATTCTCCTCTTAGTTATCACATGCTTTTATCTGTTTACAGTTTCAAATTCCTTACCATCAACTGTTTGCGCACCTTACTTCTAGTTCATAATAAATACATGTACTGTCAAACATTATAATTTTTAGTAAGTTACATCTGATTGTAAAAAGCATAGCTTAATTGGCATCATTTGTACTATGTTCAAATAACCTTACATTATTATAATTATGATCAATGGGAAACCTAAACCTCTCTGCCTTCCCGAAAATTGAAGGGATCAAATTAGGAGCATAATATATATTTTAAAAAGGGAAAAATAGTGATACAATCCAAAGAGCCAAAGCCTTTGTAAGATAAGGAACTCCTTCAGAACTGTGAATTTTTCTTTCCATGTTCTGCCTTTGTTCTAAAATATGCTAGGTAAACACGTGGTAAGGATTTGGAGTAAAAATTCCAGAATTAGAAAGGAGATTACCTAGGCTGTTTATAGTATCCCTTTCAATATGGATTTTCTATGATTATTTGAATCTTATACTTTCTTCTGAGTCAGAGAACATTAATGCTGGGACTGAACTGCCAAATAAAGGAAACATATTGTAGGAGGGAAAATCTTCTAGTATGAGGATAGAAGTATACAGAGGGATGACACAAGCAGGAAAATAGTAGACATCAACATGAAGAGAGCTGTGAAAACACAAAATCAATACCAAGAGTGATACTATTCAGACAAGGGAGACAGACAAAAACAGGGAACAATAGTTAAGGCAACAGGCCTTTCATGCCTGATTGTACCACGTGTTGTGACTTTGTCTACATAGAATTGACTCAACACTCAGTAGTATATGCATTCATATTGTCTATTTTTATGAAGGAACTAATTTTCATGCTTTAAATTAAGATTATATGAAAACCACAATGACAAGAACGTATTTTCTATTAAATTTTCTAGGTCAAACCAAGCTATGAAGAAGAATTCGGAACATCCAATTATCATCTATCCTTTGAGATCAATGACTTTCTCCATAACTTCCTCATGACATTTTTCACTTATGCATTCCTCAGTGTATAAGTCAGAGGGTTGAGCAAAGTGTTCCAGTTGTATAAAACACAGCAATCATCTTTTCCATGGGCAAGGTCATTGCAAGATATGTTTATATAAATGTGTAATGAATAAAGAACAAGATGATCATGATGATGTGGGAGATGCAGATGGAGAAGTCTTTTCTCACCCCTTCAGCACTGAGGTTCCTCAAATACAGCAAATAATAACACAGAAGAATATCAGCATGAGAAAACTCACTGTGCAAATGGACCTACTGCTGGACACCAATAATAAATTTATCAACTAAGTGTCTGCACAGGCAAGTTTCAACAAGGGCTGCAAGTCACAAAAACAGTGATTATTCACACTGGGACCATAGAAAGATAAACTAAAGGCCAGAAAAATCTGAGCTAAAGAATGTACACAGGATCCCACCAAGGCCATAGCCACCCATGCAATGCAGACCTACAAGATCATGATGGTTGTGTAGTGCAGGGGCTGACAGATGGCCACATAGTAGTCAATAATCATAAGGATGAGGATGAAGCTCTCTAGGCAGCCAAAGAAATTGATTGAAAATATTTGGTTTCTGCATCCACTGAAAGTGATAGTGGTCTTCTTTGCAAGGGCACCTACAATCATTCTAGGACCTATGGAAGTAGAAGAGCAGGTATCAGATAAGGATAAGTAGAAAAGGAAGAAATATATTGGACTCCCAAATGCCCAGCTTGTCTTGATGGTGACAATAATCTGTAAGTTACCTAGAAAGATTCACAACTAAAAAAAGTAGGGAATCAATAAGTACTAATTTCTTCCTAAAAGGATCTAGATCAATTCAAGCAGAATGAATTCAGTCACATTATTATGCAACTGCATGATGTCATGAAAAAGGAGAAGATATGAGTGTGAAATGTTTTATCTGCAAAAAATAAATAAATTAATATGTAGTTTGCTATGTGATTTTATAGTATAATATAAACAAACTCATTCATGTTGATGGGTAATATTATAGAATATTGTTTAGTGAAATAAATATTCCTCATCAGGGAAATTTTCATTCTGATTTCTTTTTCAGTTACTATAGTTCTTTGTTTCACAATCTTTTTTTTGTATGCTATATGGCAGGGGTCACATTTCATTCTTTTTCCATGTGAGTACCCCCTTATTGCAGCACAATTTGCTGAATTTTTGCTTGCTTTGTTTTTTATTTTTTTTTTATTTGTTTGATTCTTTGTTTGGAAAGTGCATGGGCTGGGAATCTCAATTTTTCATACGACTTCATAATACTTAATAAGATACTTTCCTGAACTACTCTTCAAATGCAACCTAGTTTTAGCTTTGGCATGATCCTTCTGTGATTTTGCCCCATTTGATTAATATAAAGTCTAGGTACATGGCTCCAATTATTTATATCATGCTTTTCATATACAATATACCTTGGGAACCCATGGTTTTCATGGTTTGTCACTAAGAATTTCAGATACATTGTTAGGTTAATGTAAAAACAAGCACCACTGACTCCCACGAAGAACACCTTATTTAAGCCGATATTTATACATTGCTTATTAATTATGCATATATATACAAATATATACTACTTATATTGTATAATGTGTTCCACTTCTTCACTGCATAATCTTTTCCTTATATTCCAGCTCAAAAAGTAAAGACAAGTGGTGCACTGGTGGCTCAGTGGCAAAATTCTCACCTGCTGTGCTGGAGACCCAGATTCATTTCCCAGAGCCTGCCTATGTGAAAAAATAATAACAAGTCAATATCTATAGCCTCTATATAATCAGTTCCTCCTTTCAAACACCTTGATGATATTTAGTACTTCACATATACTAAGAAAGGGAAATGAATATTCTTTGCTAGTTGGAAATAAGTTCTCTCAAATATCAAATATCCCCATTTCTATTTTCATCTTCCAATTCTGAAATTCACCCACTGGAACACTCAAGAGTCCTGGGTTTTTATTTCTAAATGAAAAGATGGAGGATTTTAAATCAATAGTTAATAATTTTGCATTCAGTTTTTACTTATGGCTGGTGGGTGAGAGGGGTTGTTATTGGGAAGTTGGCTTAGGACCAAGTCATGGCTGTGATCACCAATACAGTTTGTTTTATACAGGCATCTCTTACCTCATGTTCCTGGAACAATGAAGGAAAGAAGAAGATAGAGCGAAATGTGTTTTTAGGGAAGAATAGTGGGTAGTCAATCACTGTTTTCTTCATTCAATTCATTTTCTGTTCTGGAAAAATAAATGATTCTTGAACTTTGAAATGCCACTTCTTTCAAAAAGAATTACTTTTTACTAAAATTTGGAATGAAGAGTTATCATGGGTGTAATACCTATGAATATTTTTCTTAGATTTTTATCGCCTTTATGACATGGGAAGAGATGTAAATAAAATGTAAATAAAAATATAAAATGAAATTTTATATATTTGATTGTAATATGGAAAATTTACTTATTCTATTATGTTCCTCTCCAATTCTTTCCACCCTTCCAATCCATTAACTTGGAAGCTGAAAGTTGGCCAATGTCAAGACTATGATGAAAGAAATAGGCATATCTCCATGATATGTTTTCCCTCTTCCTTGGTAAATTTTCTTCACCTCAACTGACTTGAAATTTGCACTATCTTCCTCCAAATCAAAGCCTGCTCTATCTGATGAAGCCATTTAGTTTGTAGTGCCAAGAATAAAAGATATTTCTCTTTGGACTGGGTCAATTTTGGCAAGGACTTGAAACTGCAAAGAAACTGAGTCTTGGTATCATAATCACTGAAATAAGTTCATTATTCTCCATATTGATGTAAAATATTGATCCATTGTGAACTTTGTATTTGAATATATGGTAAGCATTTGGGACAAGATGATATGAAAGTCTGTCTCACCTCTAATAACCCATGATTCTGGACATGTCGTTACAAATTTTTTTCAACTGATACTTTTTAAATTTCACTTTTAAAAGTTTATACTTTTCCTGATTATTCCATATAACGTGAAACTAGAACTGTTTAAAAGGCATGCACAAGTCTAGGGACATCAATAGCTAGGTTTTTTCTTTTCTTGCTATACTTTTTTCATCACAATGGGTGTTTGCTAGGCAATAAAACTATCACAAAAGAAAGCATTTGGCAGAATACTGGTAACGGAAAACAAAGCAAGAAAGAGTTACTATATATACAGACAGGTTTAGTCCCACATTCTCTACTGTATTTATCAGAAGTCAAGTATCAACTGCACATTTTTGTTCAGCTAGAAAGGAGGAGTACTTTTTAAAATTGTTTTTTACTTTTTTATTTGTTTTAAATCAGTGCATGAAGTTTTCTTTCTCACTTCAGCAGGTGGACAAATCAATGGACTCTACAGCTACATGGAATGTTACAATTGGGGGGGCATAGTGGCTCAGTAAGCAGAGTTCTTGCCTGCCATACCAGAGTCCTGGGTTTCAGAGAAAAAAAGTAGAGGGGTGATAATGTGAGATTGATAGACCTGGCTACTACTGCTTCTCTCCACTGTCATACTCATGAGATCTCCCTGCATCATAGTGTTTTGTTTAAATGTGTCTGAGAACTTAGCTGGAAGAGCACACTTGGGATATCTGGTGACAGGTACTAACAAGCATTATCAAGGCTGGTTGCATTATAGGAAGTTGTTATGGTTATTTAAAATTACTTTTTTATTCAGATCTTGGTATGACTGAAGAACAACAAACATGTTGAGAATTGGAGCATGACAGGTTGATGGAACTGACAGCTCTTCACCAATTTTTGCAACAAGGCCTGCTCACCCACCAGGTGCACTTTAATTATACATGCATTAATTTCTTTGAAAATCATTTTCTGTGCCCCCTAAAGTACATTTTTATTTTATTCATTTTTAGGGTTTTTTTCTTTGTATGCTGTATGGTGGGGGGTTACATTCCATTCATTTTCCTCATAAGTATCCCATTATTGCAGCACCATTTGTTGAATTATTTGCTTGCTTTTGTTGGTTTCTTGTTTGTTTGCTTGTTTGGGAAGTACATAGGCCAGGAATTAAAGCCTGGTCTCCTGCATGACAGGTGAGAATTCTACCACTAAACTACCCCTTGCACCCCCTACATTTTTATTTTGAACAAAGGGATTTTATCTATTTTTTTAAAATCTACAAAACATCATTATTAAGAAAAGGAAGACCATAGTTTACAAAATAATTTTTTTTGAAGTTTGCATGTAGTCAGTATATGTTCAAGATGCCATGGTATGCAATGGGAACATAGAGGAAAAATTAAGTGAATCACCTTGGATATTTATAATGGAAATAATACAGAAACCAATGTTTAAAAGTAAATAGGGATAGATTCTCCTAACTCATATTTCCCTCTTCTTTAGAATGTCAGTTCATTTTCAACTGCTTTAATATTCTGGAATTTCAGGGCACAGCCCAAGAAGAACCTCCTCTACGTTACCTTCAATGATTGCCTTTTCTCTTTTCTCTGATCTCTGCAAGACTTCTTTATAATTTTTTAAAAATATTACCTATGATCATTTACAACACAAAGATTTGTATTCTTAATTTAGCTTCCTTTCTGGAATAAGAAATTTTGAAAATTATCTGTTCTCAGGATTTTATTCTCCATAGTTATAAACTCAATACATTGTCTAACTCAGGTATTTGACAAGTGCTTTTATATTGAAAATTCTTTCTTACCTCTTAAAACATAGTAACATTTATCTGCATTTTATAGTATTTTGATTATGAAAAACACTCAAACCATTAATTTAATGGTGCCTTCCAGATATCATGTTTAGTATGCATAGCAGGCAAATATAGTCCCTGGAAACTAGATTGAACAAAGAACTAAAAAGATGTCATAAATTCATTATCCATTTCCAATGCTTTCTACTAGCTGCCAAATGTGATGCAATTAATATTTAAGTGTTCATTTCTCAGATCTTATCAGATATAGAGGCAGAGCATTCTGGACATACACTTGTGGGCAAGATGACAACTTTAAGGAATTTGGGCAAGGACAAAAGAGGAAAAAATATCAGGAATTTCCCAGTAATATATAGGGCATATTATCACTGACCATGATTATACAGATTTCATTACCTCATCATTATGTTATGTGTGCTCTGAACTTTCTCTGAGAAATAGTTATTTAGTTTTTCAAAATAAATCTCAAAAACATGGGTTAACTGAAATGATATTCTTTGGAAACCATTTTTGGTAATATTAGAGGAGTGATAATTCTACACAGTGACCTACAATATTCTATTAAATGCTGCCACTGAGATATGGAAAAGCCAGCATTACTGAGAAATTTTATTAAGAGCACCTAGAAATGAAATTGGTAGGTTACTGGGACTACCAATATTCAACTTAACAAAATAATATTATTATTAGATAATGAATCTAGAATTTTCTGTTTATTCATTTTGTTTTAACTGAGAGCATGAGTAAATTGGTAATCCAGAAAATAGCCCGTGTTTATTTTCAATGCCATTTTTTAATGTTGATTCCTGGCTGCTTGGTCTGTGTCACATTTGAAATTCAATTTCTAGAATACTGAAATAGAGTGGTTTCCTGTGAAGGAGAGAAAGACAGATCCTTTGGTGGCAGAAAGACTTTCTGTTATTGATTAAATATTATTAAAACATGATCTACAAAGTTGAGTTAGAAATAAGTGATCATGTTTTTATAAATAAGAGCATATAAAAATATTTATATCTTCCCTTACATACCTACATTCATACTCTTCTTCATTCTAGAAGTCTTTAGGCAATCAGTTAAGATGTAATTGCAGAGGTTAAGAGTGTCAAGATAATAAAAATCTTAGATTTTGGATTTATAGCAGTGTCATGGTTAGGGACACGTGTCAACTTGGTCAAGTTGTGGTACCTGTTTATCTGATTGGGGAAGCGCTGGCCTGTCTGTTGCAATGAGGACATGTCATAGGATTAGGTCATGATCACGTCAGTTGCATCCGCAGCTGATTCCATTTGTAATCAGCCAAAGGGGAGTGCCTTCTGCAATTAGTGATGCTAAATGTAATCATGGGAAGCCTTTTAAGGAGGACTCAGAGGAGCAGGTTCCATTCCTGCTTTGGCTGGTGAGCCTCTCCTGTGGAATTCATCCAGCCATCCTTCAGAGTCGTTGGCTTAGCAGCCTGCCCTGTGAATTTTGGACTCTGTGTTCCTGCAGTCACGTGAGACACTTTTATAAATTTTATATTTGCAAGTGTTCCCGTTGATTCTGTTTCTCTAGAGAACCCTAACTAATACATCTTGGTACCAGGAGTGGTTCTTAAGAAACAGAATCTTAAAAATGGGTTTTTATGAATGTTTTTCTACTCTGACTGGACTCAGAGACACTAAGGACTCTGATTCCTGTAATCAGAATAACACTCCCAATCCATGGAGTGAGTTGGCAAAGGAGATAGTCAAAATATCATCATTCGATTCTCCTAATGCTTCACTTGTACGAAGCCACCCTCTGGGGGATAATGTTTTTGACACCTTTACAGAGTTTTGTAGAAATAAGAGTTATAGAGATGTTGGTTGGTTGTTGTTAGATACACTGTCTACATTAAGGGGTGAAAAGGAAGGGCTTAAGGCTTCAAATGAGAAGCTTAAGTGTCATCTGAAAGATGTAGACGTTTCTATGAGTATCCTGAAGGAAAATCTTATTTCCTGTAGCTGTAGACTTGAGATCTCTGAAAATCAGACTCAGAATCTTATTG